>JAARMF010000284.1:87064-106030 GCA_022844705.1 Toxascaris leonina
GGGGGGAAGGTAGCGGGGAAAAAAGCAAATTAAGCTTTCATGGGAAGTACTGTAGCGGCTACAAACTCAAGTGGTGGATGTGCTCACTTCTTATCACGTCTCTAGCGCACATTTAGCCAGCCAACTGAGCAAGCTAAATGAAGCGGCTGACGTGCTTCCATGAAATTTCGCATTTTCCTTTGAATGGCAAACAATCTGCAGGAGTACTGGAATTACTATAGGTTGTCGCAATACGGTGCGACCGGAACTCGGCAAAGGGATGTTAATACACACAGTTTGCGTTAATGCGGAGCGCACATGTTACCTACGAACCCCACCACTCGGCTTTCGCTTTGCCAAGTGTCGTCAATCTATACAGCCCATGTGCTCCCACACCCACGATTATATCACAACATAAAGATCTGCTAAAATTTCACATCCTGTGGACATCTACTGAATTATAAAGATCAGTTTTGAAATGTCGCCTTTTAAAATCTCTCGACCCGTCATCAAACATACGACTCTCCAATTCGCCTGACGAAGTGATTACAAAAAGGTGAGCTTCGACCTGGGTAGGTATGTCGGTTGGCCACAAATTTAACTGCCAGTGGCCATAGCGGTGAGCAGTTATGAAGCACATATCGGAAGACAAATGGTCAGTAAAAGCAGCGTTAGTGACTGCTTTAAGCCTCTATCTGCTTTGTGCCGTCGAGGGCATTTTGCACGTAGGCAGCGATGTATGAGGGTGTACCATCGAGACCATCATAATATTTAAAAAATTCAGTATTCATCAACGTTTTGTAGTCTGGCCGCGCGTTTGTTTCCTTCACAAGGCTGAAAAAATGTCCTTAGAAATAATTTTGGTGATGAAGCAATGATAGAGTAAATGCGAATGCAGACCTCAAGTATAAAAGCTGATCGGAAGCTATGTTTTAGCAATGCAGTGGGGAAAACATCGTGCTGTGGTGGTACAAAGGGAAATCGCAACGGTAACTATCTTAAGTTAATAAAATCTTCGAAATTTGTTGTACTGAAGTCTGCACTTTCAAGCTAAAATGATATAGCGTGGTGCATCAGATCCCCAGAATTCACTGGCCAACAAAATGTGGGATGTACATGTTGGTTCAGACTCATGTGACAGTCACTGTTTCATAACCAAGTTTGTCCGCGGACAAGAAGAAACTCGCTACCCATCTCTTGCAGGGTGAGTGATTTACCATCAGTAATGGCATCTCGATGGTGGACAACGCGGACATTTTGTAAAAAAAAAGCTGCTGTTCGTCCTTCCCACCATTCGGCTACGTTAATCTCCATAACAGCTAAAAGCAGTTGGTGAAGAAAATTTCTTCGGCACAAATGAGGAAAGAAGCATACCACGAATTGATAAACTGTACAGTCCTTATTGAATACACATCCGACGGACCCATGATTGGAGCGTCGCCATACACGACTTGTTGCAATTGAAAGAACAGCTCGTTATCATTGAACCTTGGGTATGGGAATTCGCCAACAGCTACCTCTCGCTGAAAATTAGCTCGAGGCAAAGAGCAAAGAAGAGGACTACGTTAAACTGAAGCGACATTGTCATCCTTCACGTTCAAAGGCAGAAGGAAACCCAACGCGCCATTTATCAACTGCCATGGAGTTAACTCATGTGTTGCACTCGCTGCAACAACCGCATTCAAAGTTCTGTAAAAAACGGCGCGACGGCTACTGAGATCAAGCGAAACGATAATAGATCAGGCGCCGGCAACGAAAACGCAAACGATCAACGACGTGAAAAACTTCTACATATGGTGTTGCAAAGTGGAGTCAGGGCTCTGGCTCTAGATTTCTCTCTCGCTCTCTCCCTCGCCCGTTCTTCGGCGATTCGTTTCTCACTCGCTCGACCCGACTCATTCACCCGTTGGCCTCAACTTATCCTCCCAATTCGTGACGAACCTTTCCCCCATTCGTTGCAAATCACCTCCCACTTTGTTCCAATCGATCCTGTCATATACCTTCAAAAGCTCGAGTCATAACGGTCGCACATCAGGGTCGGAGACGACTTAAGAGATGTGGACGAAAATGAGACAGTGACTGTTTCTGTGAAAGTCAGGAGCTGGAGTCACCTCACATTGAACGTGCACGTAAAAGCAATTTGGTGCCTTCGAACTTAGATCCCTTGCGGGAATGTGTGTATACTCCCGAAAAAAGCAAGGGTACAATACCCAAGTGTAGGTCAAAAATTAACACTTTGCGAGGAGATCGCAAGAAGGTGAAGCAAGACATCGTATCCTTTCTCCATGAGAAGCACTATACACTCAACATCAAAAAACAGTATTGCATAGCTGCATGTGCGAATCAAAAGATCTTTACTGCAAAAAATGCTGCACAAAACTTTAGTGCGAGGGAATTAAAAGATTATTTCGCGGCATATAAAGCATTCTGTATAAGCCAACCTCTTCATTGGGTTATCCATTTAGGACGACCCGGAAAGAACGAACTAGAGAATGAAAGGCGATATCTACTGCTTCAGGTAGCAGTAGCTCCGATCCTTCGAAGAAAACCTGAGCACAGCTCAGCTGAAACGTACCAATGAGGTAAACAGCTAGCAGAGAACTTTCGATGAAAGGAACTCTAAAGACAAAAATTACCAGCGTTATTCCCAAGCTCCAAACATCAGATCGTATATCATAAGCTGCATTTGTCAGAAGTCGCTCCGGCTGAAATACATTGCGTTCAGCTAGACAGCCCTATCAGAAGCAATAAACAACAAACTGCTTTGCTTGAAACTTCGCTCACTTCCTTTCACAAATATATCAACTATTTTATTTTGGTACGTGATTCCCCTTTTCAACGGTGTCGAAAATCAACCATATATGAAAGTTATTAGCAACGGGTATGCTAGGTTCAACGACTCCTCTCGCTAGGTTCAACGACATGAGTTTAACTGAAAGATGTTAGCAGCTTTCAAAATGCGCGTTTTTGGCGTGGTTAGCGCTCATCAACAATAATATTTTTTGAGAAAAATAAGGGTCGAAGAGGAGAAAATAGACCCGAAAAGATGGAAAGCGATGCATGAGGGCAGTTTCGGTGTGATATACAAGCGTCACAAAACCTGCCGAATTTAACTAATTTGAGCCAACACATTATTTACTGGGCATCATAAAGATAAGTGGCAAGAACAAATCAAAGCACGTCTAACTGGCACAAAGAACCGCCTGGCTGAGCACTGACAATACGACTGATGAGCAAAGTGCCTCAAAAACGAAACAGCATACCGCCATATAAGGTCGACAGCCAGCTTCGCGAGTCTGTGCTACTGAATTAACGAGGTAACCGGAAATGCCAAAATCACATAACTTGATCATACCTCGTAGATCAAGTAGTATATTTGACGGCTTCACGTCTAAACAATTATATTAGGGAATGAAATATAGGCTAATGATTGATTACGCTAAAAAAAACTATTCCGCCTGTAAAATTGATGCAGTCGACGATAAAACTGCTTAATGCAACTATACTTGAATGCTTGAAAGCTAGCGAGAAATTTTCTCCCTAAATGTGAACGAATTCACAACTAAAATAATTAACTACAACATATGAAATTAACGATGTTTGATTCCACCTCAGTTTTTTTCTTCAACGCAAATCAGCGAAACCCATCAATTGTACGAATAAAATAATTTACGAACTCACCTCGGTGAATGATTTTTATTTCGTTCTTCAGATGATTGAGCGCTTTCAAAATCTGAAAATATCTTTGAAAATAGAAGGGTGAAAATGTAAAATCGAAATGTATCCCCAGTGATTTTGAGCGAGAAAGATTTAAGGTGAAATTGTGCAGCTAAACAGCAATAATTACGACTCAAAATTGCTATAAAAATAGACTCAACATCATTCAAATAGAACGATGTTTCGATCAATGCACATATCCGTGTCCATTGCTAGTTAACTGGGATCAAAACTCACCGATACGGCGACATGACCGAGTATCCTTTCATCGAAAACGCCACGTGTTCTGCTGTGCATTACATGATAAAGCTTCTCTAATGAAATATCCATCAACTCCATACAAACAAGGCAATCTCCCTAAAATTTTGACGCTGATAGAAAGGAGGTAACCAAATCGGCGCTGAGTGAACTTCCTCCTCATCCTAGGCACTTTGCGGGTTTATTATTCGTTGAGACGTCTTTATGAATCACCTGTTAGAATGCATTCTAAAATTGGCGACTTTTTTTTCAGCAGAAATATGTAGCAAGAACTGAAAAGAAAATGATGAACTAACGAAAGCTTGAAACAATTGGAAGTGAAAATGCAATTTTGAAAAACAGCTCTTCATTGGGCGCTACAGCAGCTGATGCCATCAAAACAGCCCTCTGAAGATCTGCTACTAGTCCTTCGAAAGAAGCAATCCACAAGGAGGAAGCGGCTAGTCATTTTGAACAGGCGAACGCTGTTAAGAACGTTGTTACACTATTCAGAGACCGGCTGTAGATGTTTCTCGAAAATCGGCTGCGGGAAGCGCAGTTTGGATGTAGGCGGAGGGAAGGAGAGGGGGTGGTGGGAAGGAGAGCAGAGTGAAAGAGAAACCGGGAAAGGTGCTCCTACGCCTGAGATGAACATGCGAAGTGCTGACGAGTCTGGTAAGGAAATAATTTAGGCGTACATCAAGTTCTACAACTCATTTCACTCTTCGTTACAAAACGTCCCAAAACCTTTTTTGAAACACTTGTTTTAAGCATCAAGTTTTGAGCATCAATTACATTACGTCATTAAGATTCTAATGGCTTGTCATCTTCAACTGGCTCAGTTTTCTCAGTTTCTAGAACTGTAAGTTAGTTCAAAAATAAGGTTACATCCAGACCAGGTGCTATCCCATCATTGTATCTAGAGCATGCCGCAGAAGCAACTTAACGGTCCTTCGCTATGACTTTCCTTTCTTGTTCTGATCTTTCTCCTCCCCTCTAATATTCTGCAAACATCTCAGCTTCGTGTTGTACAAGCCTAGGATTTGCTTTGCCTCGATATCTCTCACGCACCGCACCTATCCCTTCAGCCTTTAGGCTCCGGTTCATTCGTTTCATTCATCACGCTATTGCTGCTTTTACCTCCTCAACATCCATTCTCCCAGGATGTTGTTTTGCTGTTTTTTTTTTGCTGTTCGTGCTCGTACATGTTAATCGAGTCTTCTTACTTAGGGACATTGCGATAAAATAAACAAATAAATAAAGTAATAGTTGGTAACTACGCCGCCAAAAAGAGTCGAACATCGATGCTCGATGCTAAAATGGCAATAAGCTCAATAGTTTGTCAATAAACAACAAGAATATCGAAAATAAGCTCGTTACCTCATGGAATGTGAGTCCATAGAAGCGTACTATTTGAGGGCAGTCCGAAGCACTCATAATTGCCTCCACCTCTTGCCGAAGACGACGTAATGAACGATTCTCTTCGCCATCGTCGTTCTTTCCCGATATAACACGCACTTTCTTAAAGGATCCCAAGCATAAAACAACTTGCGACTCAATGAACTCAAACTGAGCTATAACAAAAACTTCGAAAATGAAAGCCCAAATTCATCTCGTTGTGAAAACCAGTGAAAGCTATTCACTTATTCACCTTCACTGCCATATTTCTCCCCGTTTCATTATGTCGCATCTTATTGACACGTCCAAATGCTCCATCGCCAATTGGTCCCAAATCTGTTAGATCCTGAATATTTGACAATTATGGCCGATGGAAATTCCCAAATATGCAAAGTGGTGTCGCCACTTCTAAATGATATTTATAGCAGCGCTCGTGAAATGAGTAAAAAAATGGTACTGCACAAATTCTATTTAATGAGGAAATACAATG
Organism: Toxascaris leonina; assembly: GCA_022844705.1. Taxonomy (NCBI): domain Eukaryota; kingdom Metazoa; phylum Nematoda; class Chromadorea; order Rhabditida; family Ascarididae; genus Toxascaris; species Toxascaris leonina. Next base: position 92,886 of record JAARMF010000284.1, read on the forward strand.
CCATCGAGTCACGGAACACAAAGAATTAGCTACTCTTTGTCGAGCTTAACGGCTTAAAAAACTGTAAGCAACAGTTAACATGTCAAATAAGTATGACATTATGCTTGATTTAACCAAATCATGGAAAGTCACCAAACAGGCGATCTTCAAAAGTGTTCAGATCATCGTCAAACTTCATTTGCACCTCTTCATGAGCATGGAGAAACAAGGAATGACCTTTCCACAAAGCTCTACGTTTTCAATCCCCGTCGGCAAAGTCACTGTATTTAACCTTCACATGAAACTCAATTCTAAATACGGCCGTAATGACCTCTCACAATCGAAGTGCACATCCCATGTGTCAAACTTGCTGAAATATATGCTCGTCGACACTCGTATCGCTATAGAGGGATAAATTCGCTGGTTTGCTGATCTCGATTGCGGGATTAAGGAAATTTAAAACTTTGGAGATGTTATAGTTGGCATTTTTAGGTTCGAAGATCTAGACTGATGAAATTCGGCGATGATTTGCGCACCTTCGAAATTCTATTCTTTCGCTCATATCGATAATTGGTCACCCGAACCGAACCGCAATAGTCCTCAAATAGATTTGAAACGAAAGCATATTCGACGCTCTTCAGCACTAATCTTTCGATACTTTTATACAGCAATTCGGAGAAGTCAGGCACTGAAAAATGAAAAAAAGTTGAACTACTAGCTGCTCAGCTCATTCTATAACCTAATATGGGATCAGCTATTTTTTCTGGAAGTTATTAAAAGCTGACAGAATTTCGATAAGCGTAGTGCTGATGATAGAAGATATGACGTGAAGCTTTCATTATGAAACATGTGATGGCTCGGTCTGTGCTGTCTAAATTTCAGTTTAAATAGCTAGGTTGAGCAAAACTTAGCGATGAAGGCATTCAAAATCAACAAGCATTATTAGAACTTTAGCGTTTAGTACTTACCGCAGCAAAAAATCAAATCACCTCTACTCACCTCATAGCCAAAGCAGAATTCTTTCGCTTCATTTGGAAAGCGTAATCTTCCCGATATAAACATCCGTATAAAACTTCTGCAAGTGGCATTCTCATTCATGCTCTAAACTTATGCTCACTCATGTACTAATAAGAAAAATAGTCCACTTCCATCGCAAATCTTACTCCGGCATTTATGGAGTTAACTTCTGTGGCAAGTGCAAATCATTATTTTTTCGAATCGCTCAAAAACCCCAACCTTACAACAAGGTATATGAATGTTGTTTAAACAGGATAAACGAAAAATGTGGGTAGTGCGTAAAAACTTTCGTGGAAAACGCTGGACGCTTATCTATTCAGCATTCAACAACTGTCGAAACAACCAACGCAATCTATAAAGGTGACTTGACATCAAACATTTGATTGTCTTGACATTTTTATCAGAATCCATCACGATTCTTTCATTGCACCCTCACAATAACAATTCTAGCCGCTATGCGCTATACCAATTTTGCGCTGTACCAATAGAAGGAACTGTAAACAAATAAATAAATTCAAGTGGAAGCGGTAATGTTGATTCCCAAGGCGAGAAAACATTAGGCATGTAATTAAATGTACCGCTTCTATTTGTGCAAATGACATATCGAGAATAAAAATAATGTTGGAGCATATCCTGTTTTAGCAGACGTATGCCATCGTCCCTTTAAAAAATCTTTGAAGCATCGCCTGAGAAGCGTCCTACGCAACGAACCCTCATTACTGTTAACTTTCACTCACAAACTGGATATTTTCTTGACATCTTTCGCGCCATCAGGAACCATCTGAGCGTCTCCTAGCTCGTCGTTAGCGTCAACGTCGTCGGCTGGCGGCGGTCTGGCACAGTACATCGCCGCCTACCTGCAGCTCCTCCTCGCGGGTCTGTATATTGTAATTCGTCTGCAGTGAAAAAACCTGTGCGTAATTTATATGCATTGATCATATGCTAAAGTAATTCGACGGTCGGGTTCTCTAGAATGCTGGAGACTAGATGATCCGAGAATCGCTTGAACTCGGAGATCCCCGTTACAACAACTACATTGTATGGTATTTTATTAATTTGCAGGACAAGCTTGCACAGAGACTTTTCATCCATTACAACCTTCCGGGAAGCATCAATACAGGTCTATGATACTGCTTCTCCTTGTCTTAGCAATGCACCTAATCGAATACCGAAGCTCAATAACAACAGCAATCTGCCTACTAGTGCACGAGGACCGTATGATACACAACAGTGCCTCGTCCATGAAGCTTCTTATTTTATTAACCAAGGGTATAGGTAGTAGCTGGCTTGGAAGCCGAGGAAGGAAGGGTGAGATGATTGTATTTGATTGGATGTTTAGTAATTGAGATAAATCATGGCAATAGCACGCTCGATTTCGTTCTGACTAACAGCATCGCCATTATCACGACGTTAAGATTGTCGGAACTTTTCCACAGCTGTCCATGCCAGTATCTATTTCGAAACCAATATCACCCTCTCTCTCTCCCCCCCCCCCCCCCCCCCCCCCCCCCCCCCCCCCCCCCCCCCCCCCCCCCAACGAACATCCTGCACCTGTAGAGATGTCCACAAAAATGACTGGGTTGAAGCAAAAGCTATGTTACCTAAGTGGGACTCGAATGCTTATATCACTGGATGCCTCGGTGTACATACGTTTTGTGCATTACGTAATTACCTCTAGTGCTCCCTCGTGAAATCGAAGGCACTATTCCGGACGCTGCCCAAGTATATTCAACGTATTGGGACGAAGGAGTATTTTTTATGGCTCGATTGTCATAGATCGGTTGGCATGAAAATGCGCCGATGCTTTGAGAATTAGATGCGAAAACTTTTCGAAGCAACAAGAGAAGTATGTAATTTGTTCTGTGGACGTCAAATATATATTATGAAAAATGTCGAATATTTCATTCGCATTCAAAGCACGAATACTTCTTAAGATTGTATGGATCTACTTAACAATGTGATAATGATGCGACTCGTGATTTCGGTGTGTAAATCTGTCCTAAACTATAGTGGAACTTGCACTGCCCAAAAATTGCCTCAAAGGCTCACGAAGTTATAAATTGAATCCTGCAAGCCTCGCGACATAGATATCTCCAACACTACCGTAAGGCGTGCATAGTTTACCGCCGACCCATTTCAGAATACTGCACCCAGCGATCGTCCCTATGTCTCGTCCTAGACATTAGGACAGTCGGAAGGTACAAAAATATTTCACTTCGATTGCGTTTCACGAATTGGTCCTTACTCTTTTTTCCCCGATTAACACATTCTACTGAAATCTTACAATCTCGAAACGTTAGAATACCGTCGGGTGAAATTTGATTTCTTCCTATGTTCCAACATTGTGAAACGATTTCTTGGATACACCATTTCAAATTTGGTTATTTCGTTTGCTGAGAAACGCGAGCGTCGAACGCATAATTTGCAGTTGAAACGCAATGATTCCTTCCCCAATAACGTCCTTTATAGTGTGCAGTTCAGAGCTATTTGTGTTTGGAACATCCTCACTCAAACATCCTCACTTATTTGAGCTTGGAACATCCTCAATGTTTGGAACGGTCGAGTTTCCGTTCCTTTGATTCATTCGACCTCGAAGCGGTCTCGCATTTAACCTAGTGAACACCAGATGTGTCTGCAAAATACTTTGATATGTCACCAGATCCCATCAGTTTACTCACTCTCCCTTACTCATTGATATTTCTTGTTGCTTCTCTCTGAATATAAGTATATCATTTACATACTTGTACGACTTTTACGCTCATATAGATATCCTCAATGCCACCCGGTTTCCTCTGTTCATGTAGATAATGTCGACTCAATCCACGCCCGAAAAAAGTTGCCTCAGTGAGTTAGGGGGAACAGCATCCACATAAGGCGATTACATATGACAGCTGTAAGAATGTGTCTGCAAGTGGATTCGCCATACACCACACCGCTCGAAATGGCTCCGAATGTAGCTCTGCCCACCATTATCCGGACCCCTTGCACTTCGCTATTGCACTGCTCGGGTGAACAGCTCTTATAAGGCGCCTACTACTGTTGCTAAATCAAAGAATGGAAGCGCTAACAGGTTTGAAAGTTTTTCTCGCACCCCTAACGATTCTATACCGCAGTTCCAATAATTATTGAACACAAAATGCTGATGGCAGTACATGATGGTGGATAACCACAAAATCATAACAGTTCCTCTCTCAAACAACACACAAATTTTATTTAGTGACGCAGACCTTAAAATGAACGATTTAAGAATTTCACCTCATATAAGAAAATCGCCAGTAGCTCCCTTAATGCTCCTAAATCTGGAGAAAATCTCGAAAAACGAATGAACCTTGACCTCATCGGTAACTTTGTCTCAAAAATCCAACCTAGTACGAGTAAACTAACCATATTCACGGTCGAAAAATGTGATCAACGTTGACGATTTGAATAATGTCTGGAATCAAATCTGTGAATAGTATGGCGCTGTTCCCTACTTTGATGATTCGACAGAGCGCTGACTTCGAATGGGAGAATGAGAATTGGTAAAAATCGTGCGCTGATTTATGAAAAAGCGCCACTGATTATTTAAGTTCTCAAATTACTACTCTATTTCACTGGTATCGATTCTAAGCGAAGAAATGACCAAAAAAGGTTGTCCTCGAACATCGAACTTTTGACCCCTTTGACCATGCTTTGACCTTTGGACCTCCGACAATGCTATATTATGCGAGGATCGAAATGTTCGGAATTTCAGCGTGTCTAATTTTCTATTTGTTCTAGATTTGCAATTCGAGTATTGAAAGTCTTCTAACGTATCTATAGTGCCCATCACCTACAGCAATAACAATATTAATCTCATACTTCAGCAAAGGTTTTCTTTAATATGCGACCCACTCCAGAAGATATCCTATTTCAATGACTGGATGTGACGTGAATACCTCTACTGAAAACATTTTGCATCGGCAGCAATTTGACCGCATCTATTGAAGCGATATTCTTGCTTTTTCTTTTCTTTTCACTAATCCTATAGCTAAGTGAACATTACGACCATCTCAGCATTCATACCACTTGTACATTACTCGCTTCCATCACAAGAGGTTTCAATCATTCAACGCCGTTATCGAAAAAAACTCGCAACAACTGCTGCATATCGATTTGCAGTTTTTTCATCAAGGTGAGTTAACACGAATAAGCCTCCTCTTCCATAAGGTAGTCGACAATTAAAGCACACTTAAAATACATCAAGTATTTCTTAAAGCACTCTCAATGTTATTATTATCAACGTTAAATTCAAAGGGAAAAAAAGAATAACAAACAACTGCAACAAACATCGATTAGGCACTAAACCACACAACATCGCTATGCATAACAGACAGACACAAAAAAGGCACGTTTCATATGGAGCATTTTCTTGAAAAGCTAGCGATCCTCGATCGCATAAAGAAGACAAAACTAGAGCGAGGAAAGACAGGCACACCAAATTGGCCGAATGTAGCCAAAAGTAACAAATTCTGAGCATATATGTAACCACAGCAAAATTAGACTGATGTAAATGCTAAATGAAGTAAGCAAAAACGACAGGTTTGGAAAAGGAGACAGAGAGAGATTTTCACTAGGAGCCATTACTGCCCGCAACTTGCTTTTTTAGTGGAAACCTTTAATAAAACGTTTTTTCAAATATTCATATACAACAAAATCCTGACAACATATAAATTTGCAGAAGCGGGTTCAACGCAAAAATAAAAGTAAGTAGGATAAGGCAACGTACTCAAGCAATACTTATAAATGCTTATCAACACTTTGAATGGTCACATAAAATATAAATGCAACTCATCAGAATTCTTCACTTTGCAAAACAACAAATTTTATGACTTGCAAAAAACAAGCATAAAATAAGCTATTAATCTGCAATCCTCCACGAGCTTGCCGCAAAAACACCTCCCATGAATTATGAAAATTATGGCGCATTAAGGCGGTTTGCAAAGGAAGGGAAAGGGCCGAGGGGAGGAGAACATGAAAGACGATTTACAAAAACCTTAAATGGGATTCGAAGTAGGCATGGTCCGAAACGGAACAGCACACCTGAAGGTTTTTTGCGCTCACTACTCATTCAATGCATTGGACATCTGCTCTGAACCTCAATCAAGCTTCTCAAACTGTTTCATGAGAACAACCATTTGTACGTGGCACAGCAGCGACCTCAGCTTTGTCGTTGTTTTGTTCGTCACCTTGCCGGCCAGAGGTACTCTCTGTATGCTGTTTGCTGTGGTGTTCACGTTGTGCTCCTCCCAAGGAAGCAGTTTTAGTTATCGATCCGACATTACCTGTCTCTCCTGATCCATTGGCCTGAACATAACTTCATGTGCCTCAATGTGCAATTTGGGTAAAACTTCATTCATTGCATCTTACATCCCATACAAGTCACCTGCGATCTCTTCCGCTGAACTGAAATTATGTATCCCTTTTGATCATCATTCCTATACCTTTCCCTGCTCTCCCCTCTCCGTCCCTAAATGACAGAAAGTCAGCCTTGGCTGGGATCGGATTATATTTCATAGATGGCTGTCTCTTCTGTTGAACTGTCATTAAATTAAACCATCCTGTCGAGATGACAGATATATAGAAATAGAGAAATTTAAGCGATCTGAATGCGCTAATCTCTCATCCGCACTATCACCTTATCAATGGGAATTCGCTTAGCGAAAGAAATGAAAAAAAAAGTGCATGAGGGAACAAACAATCGGCAAAGTAGTAGCCGGGATGGTAAATGAGCTGGCTGGTTCCAACATAATGCGCCTGGCCTCTCGAACTTCACGTCGCGCATCCTCAAGAATTGAAAGTTTATCAAGTGTCATCGGATGAGTGTCTCCAAGTACGAACTTCAAAATATCACATGCCATTTCGAGGTGCAATTCAGCACGATGTGGATGACCACTCCTGCAAACGCCTTCAACTGATCACTGCAATTCAGTATGCTCGTAAACATTCTTCACCTTGCACCAACTATTTTCAAAAAAGCTCACTGCGATCTGGAAAGAAATTAGCTTTCTAATGAAAGCAACGACTGGATCTGCCTTTAGACTTATAAGCATGCGATATTGAGAAATAATCCTCAACAGCGAAATCGACGACGTCACCAAAAGACTCATCAGTAAGTGCGACAAAATGAGTACAATATTTTTCCTCAGTTCGCCAACAATAAATAAATAAATAAATAACTAAAACCTCGAATTTAAAACCTTGTTTGCTACTCCAAACAATAACAGCATCTCCAAAACCAACCCTTCAACAATGCCTGTTCAATTAAAACACAGCAACATACGACCGCAATGGAGGAGCAAAAGAATGCAACCTGAGGTAGAAGAGGCCAATATTGCTGAGGTGGACAGCGACAGCTGGATGATTTGGTGGGAAGCAAAAGCGAACGCATTCTTCGGATTCCAAATGCAGACTCAACAGCATCTTATTGTCGGAAGGATCGATCAGCGGAATGAGTAACTGAACATTACCACTTTGCGTTTTCTCCACCACTTTTGAACTTTTCTCACACGAAACTTTCGCAACTCTGCATGAGTTGTGTGGTTATGTGGTCGATCGGATAACAAACGGAAATTGACTGCAGGGGATATTGTTTTGGAAAAAATGAACGAACATAAAGCTACCACCTCACCACCTAATTTCGCTTATTCAATGTTCAGAACCGTGCTCAGAATTTTCGTGGAAGATAATGGAACAAATTTCCGATGATCACACGCTTAAGAATGACGAGTCGCTAGACGAAATCTGGAGGTATTACCAAAATCGGACGTTTCTGAAGTCATAATCAAAGATAAAATCAGACGGCTTTCGCCAAGCTGAAGTTTTTTAAACTCATCAGCAATTAATATGGAGTTCTTTTCGGATCTTTTTCAGATCTGCCACAGCCAACAAGTCCGACTAAATATTTGAATTTTCTCCTGGCCAATTACTAGCATATTATTAACAGCGACAGTATGAACCAAACTGCGATATGTACAGGAAGTGGCCCTTTTTTGAAGAACATGAGCACACATGAATGCAAGCACAAGAAACAGAAAGTTCCAAATACGAACCTGAATGATCTTACACATATAGACATTGACGCTAGGTAGAATCTTGCTGAAGCGATCCTTAAGTCCTTTCAAAAATCGAAGCGCTTGTTCTTTCGCCATCTGAAACAGTCGCTGAACGTTTCTAAGAAGCTTTCACTCAACCGACCGAAATATTACATCTCCATATCCTTCCTCTAGGAATAATGAATTCGAATCATCACATACAACATAGAGGCAAAGATCCTGTACATTTTGTGCTACTGTTCCGCAGCAAACATACTTCAACTGCGGCTACGTGCAGCAATATAAGTCAGCGCAAATCAAAGCCGTAGGCGGGGAAAGGATGAGGGTGAGGACTAATGAAAACGTGGAGAAGGCGTGAAGAGCAGGAGAGGAACACTCGAGCTTATTTAGCGGTTCTCAATAAGCGCTAAAGGCGTTGCAGTCATATCACGTAAAGCTGTGCAAATGGTGCAGAATTCTTCTCAAGAGTTTTCGGATACAACAAAAATCATTATTTCGAGTGCAAATTGACACGCTCAAATCTGTTTATTCTGCTTTTCTCCCCAAGTCTCGCTTTCTCGCTCTTTGTGTGAAGAAACTGTTTCAAAGAAATGCCACCTCGCGAATTATTTTCGTCTCCCTTCAGCAAATTTTGCGCATATGCTTGGAAGCAAACCAGGTTCTGCAAAAAGAGGGACCGAGTCTGAGTTTTTTGCACATGCACTTACTTCGACTACGACTCAGCTGGCTGTTGAGATACAGCATTGCTCAGTATCGTCATTTTCGCATAATGAGATGGCTTTCAGCTAATAAACAACAGTAAATATAAGTATAACGCTACCTGTTGTATTTCGTTTTTCGCAACAATACGATCTATGAATCGCATTGCTTCGACAGCCTCCAAAACCTTCTCTTTCGGTACATCTATATGGCACTTGGGGCACGACAGAATTTGCGTCACCGGATTCTTATAGGGTGATTCACCAAAGATGCACAATCGTTGCGGTTCCTCCTAAGAATTGTTTTCCATTCATCTATCAATTGAGTCATAAAAATATCAGCAAAGTTTTTTTATGTATTACGCGAAATACATTACGAAACAATCTTACTACCGAAACTAAAAATAGCAAAACTTCATCGAGAGAATCATCACACAAACAACTCAAATAACTGAAACTTAAATAACAACATTTGACCATGAGAATAATGATGACCTTATTGGTTCCACGCAGTAAATCAATGTACGCTTTAAACTGCACAACGAATGTCGTTTATTTGCAATGTTTCAACTCGCAAAGCTATCATATCGGAAATATGCAACGAATGGCCCATCAATATCTGATCTACATTTCAGGTGTCTAAGTACCATCACTGCAATCAATTTCACTTGGAATAAACGACCTCCGGAATTAAACAGCTTACCAAATAACAAACAGCTTATCTCAAAAAAAAAAACAGAAAAAACTCACGCGGCAATTTGGGCAAAACATCGACGAAAGCATATGATCGTTATTGTCGGTACAGCGTACACATTGACAATCGAAATACCACGTATCCTTCAGCAATTTTTTCCGTTCTTGAGTTGTGCTGAAATTTTCATCTCTATTGAGAAACTGAGAAAGCTCAAAATTAATGTCACATAATTTACAGCACTTAGAGATCATTTCTAAAAACGTTTCTTTCCGTGAGTTTACGAAATGTTTCAATATTCGCAAATAGGCTAGCCAAACAGTGGAATAATCGCATTTGATTATATCACATCGCTATTTGAGATCTTTAATAATCAATCACTATTAGTAATAGCAACAATATAACAAACGCTTAATAAACAGCAATACGAAGAATAAGGGTATCGCCTTCTGAAAGATCCACTCGAAACCACTCCTTCCCCAAAAAAAATTTATATGATTACCTCACAAGATCAACGTACGAGTAGAATGTCGTTGTACGATCCACAAGATTGACATTGAGATCAAGCGCTCTTAATGTGGCGATAAAGCCTTTACATGTATAGATCGCATTAGGTCGACAACTATGGTCGTAAGCACACAGGTCCAGGTACAGGCCTTTTCCAATTTCCTGTGATCCAATGCGTCAAATTATTTTCTGTTCACACAACAAATTCCACAACGTCAACACAAATAAAGCAACACCGGCATCCCAGCTAACGTCAGCGCTCTACGCATCACAATGCTGTGAAGCAGCTCAAGTTTTGCACCTATTTCGTTTCCTAAACCAGGTTTAGAATGTGTCTGTGTGCATACTATTTAAATCTACAGTAACAGCATCACGACTACAGTAACAGCATATAAACAATTAATAATAAAGGCAACAAGGGAACCGAGTAAGTTATATGTGAATATCGATAAACTGCATCATATATGTAGGGAGGAAGGAGATGAGGCAGAGTTCTCCTTCCACGCGCAAAATGAGGAAGAGATCTCTTCCTCATTGCCTTACATACCTATATAACAGAAACCATGCTTACTTCCGGAGCAAGTGAAAACCTCAATGCCTGTGCTATGCGATTACAAGCGATCGGTATCCAGGCAAATCACTTGATCACTTGACTGACTGGATTATCGAGCGTCGATGACGCTGCCGGTCACAATGCGCTTCCATTAGTGTACTGAGGACCGCGGTTTTGCATTGTTGTAGCCAATAAGTGACGCCATCCCGCTGGCCAGGCGAGCAGGCCTTTTCATCGCTTACAAACAATCACATTGATCACATTGAACAGTTGTGATTTCATCGATTTCGTCGTTGTCTCCATCGATGCAGCTGGCAATTTTTCCATCTTTCTCGATCCTGAACTCGCCACATCCGAGCAGTGCCATGTAGAAGTCGAAACCCCATCTTGTTGGCAGTCTGCCGCGTTCTTGCTTTCCATATTGCCGTGGCCAGTAGTACATCGCCTGGCGGCCGGCCTGCTGGCGACGTAGGTTTCGGTTATTCGGAGTTTCCTTCTCCTAGCCTTTCTTATTCCACGAAGTACCTGCAAGGCAGCAGGGGCTGCGATCTTTTTCGGCGGATCGTACTCGCCGTGATGCGAAACCGTCATTGGGTAATGTGACCATTTTTTAAGTGTTGGCGCGAACCCGCCAACCCCAGTCACACCCTGATGAATTTCGCCGTCGGTTGGTTCACGCCTGCTTATTCTGCATATTCGCAGGCGNCTGCTTATTCTGCATAGGCGACCGTCATATCTGACGGTCCTTTCGCGAATATGAAGTAAAAAGTCAATAAAACCTGCGCCAGTGGGCAGCTGAAAAACTTTTAAGGCTTCTCCGTCTTTGCCCACTTGCGTGTTGGAATATTCATTACTGCATTTTCATACATATTAAGCGTTTTCCTGTTGCTAAAAAATTCCCCTCTTTAGTCTTTTACAGTCCCAAATACTCAGAAGCGAAAGCATCTGGCGGTGAATTGCTCATTGCACGCAACAAGCAATCACAGCATAAATGATTCATGGCGTATCTCAGCAAGCTGCCCAGGCGGACGAACAGTCAAAACACCCATCGAAAGCGTCTGCTGTAACCTAATAAATGCAAGAGAAGCCTAGGAATTATTTCCTTTGGGGTAGGTGGAAGGGGACAAGGAAAGATCACCCCCTGTTCTCGGCATATGTTCCTTCGCAACCAATCCCCCCACCCCTCACCCTCCCCACTGAACCCTTCCTCTTCACCCCAAACACCTACATGTTGTAAAAGATTGCTCACTGCCCTAACCACAGAAAAAGTAGCCGGAAATACAAAAACATTAAGCGCTTTAAAGATGCAAAATGATCACCTCTAGGTAACCATCATCACTTATCGCATGTCGGTTAATGTAATCTCGACAGTGCAGTTCGAATGCCTCTTCCTTTGTTAAAAGCGCTTTTGTGCCATAGAATGTAACCAGTCTACTATAGACATCTGAAAAAAGCATCCCATCTTCTTCAACTTCGCATATTATTTACAGTAACGATGTAGTTAATAATGAAATAACAAGCATCCATAGTAAAGCAACGAACAAAGTTAAGTATGATTCAAGAGCAACCAGTAGGCTAAGCTATAACACGTTGGTGACTTATTACGCCTTTTGTATCTCAAAGTTGGCTAAAGCCGATCGACAGCGCAAACATGCACTTCCTCCCTTTCATCGCTCAGATGATCGACTGATTGAGAGAATAACTGCTGCTATTGGGCTTGCTGCAATTTCGAACTCAATATACAACCCGAACTCCCCTCGCCTGATCCACAAATGTTTGTCCGGCTGTGTTTTATTCTCGATGCCATCTACGCTAAAAAAGACCCTTATTGCAATAAATCATCTAAGACCGACCGTTGAATTTCTTCATAGCAAACTCATCGTTTCTGATTTGATCGGTATGTGCCCATATATCCATGATTGATCTGCGAGAAGAACGATGCAGATAGAATGTCGCATCCTTCTTGTCGTTGCCATTCTTTATAGCCTTTAAGCATCAAGTTTACAACCGTAACAGTTCTACTACAACGCAGCAAAAAATGTAAGACATTCTTTTTTACCACATCATTGCTTTGCAACAACAAATATCCTATCAATGCAAATTTAAACAATCAATCCAAGAGGTGCTCAACGATTGCATATTCCCACTCAGCAGATGCCCATTTACACGACCTAGCCTCGTACCTGTTACATAGGGAAGTAACGAATGAGAAAATATAGATCGAGCTTAGTTCACATCCGAATCACAATACTCTGTTTTCGCTTGGCACTAATGAAAACAAGTTGACAATAGTAAGATGTGGCAACGTTGAAATCAACTTCAAACCAACAGATCAAACACCACTCCGTTCTAAAACAAGAACACAATCATCAGATGATGCCACAAGATAGAAATACGAAATATGAGGGCCTCAAGCTAAAAAAATCGCATTCTAAGCTTGTGCATGAGTCTGCTGCTAGTCGATGACTCATTGAAGTCCTTCAAAGTTTTTTAATTTCCTCGTCTCTACCAACTAAATGTACCAACTCCTTACCTCAACTAAAAAGGCCAGCTGAATGAAAATACACTATCGAATATATATATATATATATATATATATATATATATATATATATATATATATATAT
>JAARMF010000285.1:1655-20610 GCA_022844705.1 Toxascaris leonina
CCCCCCCCCCCCCCCCCCCCCCCTGCACTGAACAAGATGATGGGAGGAATTCATCAACGCCCTAACAACCGATCACTTTTGCCTTTTAAGAGGAGAGACTTGAGATTTCCTCCCGTCATCTAACATAAAGTTTAAAAAGTTTGGCATTTCTTAAAAACAGCAATTTCATCACATCTGTTGGATTAAATCAAATCTACCCCGCATCTCCTCAAATTTCAACATCATCGCCATCTTGGCACTTCCTCAAGTCATCTTCAGTGGAAACTTCCTCGAGTGCCTCAGTTGTGCACGATCCAAGGAATTTTTAAACTCTACTAGCGAAGTTGATGTATATTCTCAATACTTCCATATCATTGCACCCATAAATCGGACCGATTACCTTTCATGCGTTACTTGACGTGAAATGTCTCTCAATATCGGCCGCCATATTTTCCATCTCAGGATCGGATGTTTCTGAGCTCGATGTCGAGCCATCTTCTGTGCTATTTCTTTCTCGTTTTTCATCTCCGTCCTCTTCCACGTTACGTTTCCGCTTTCTCAGGGCGCTCTCCTTGCTACTGTTAGCAGTCTCCAAACTATCATCAGCCACTTCTCCCACGCCTTCCTTTTGTTCGTTTTCAGAATCGTCTTCAGAAAGCACTTCATCAACCTCAAACAAAGAAGGAATATGGGGATTAATTCGTTTCGTCGTTAAGAAGCAATTCTTTTCAACTAAAGAAAACACTTTAGAACACTTTCAGAGCGGATTTCTGAAGATATTTCGCGAAAGAAAAAGAGTTTACAACATATTAAAGAAGTGTCGCATTCCAGTTCACCGTTTCGAAGCCTTAAAAACCATATTTGGTGGGTTTTGCACTTCGAAGGGAACTTTTTGACCTCAACATTGTAGGAAATTTTAGAAAGTGGCGCAATACGGTTCCAAGGGTTTCATTGCATTTTTCATTCAAACCCTAAACGGATTTGGTGCTCCAAGGCAGTTGTTCACCCACATCGGATATTCGGCGTATAGAAATGATCCAACACTCAACTCGTATCGCCCGTTCAGCTTTGGCTTGTTGCTACCCGTCTTTTTCCTATTGAGGTCACAACACCCCCTCCCCTCTCTCCCCCAAGAGGAATCTGTCTTCGGCCACCCTCCTTGCAAGCTGCTCTCGTGTGGGCAATGACTGTGCGCAGTGAGAACCCCACCATCAGGGACGGATACCATTTCCTGCGAGGACGATTCGGCCTTTGACCACACAGATGTCGTCGTCAGTGCCCTTCCCCTCCACAAAAAACTTTACTGCGTCGGTGACAGATTTTCCTTAAGGAACCAAAGTCGCCTCCATACAGACCGTGTCTGGAAAGAACATGGAAGCCCCCACCTGCCAAGTAACGACGGAGCCAAGGTCCGTCTGCCTCCCATCAGAGCCCCTTGGGATCGGATCAGCATACATTAGGGGGATCTCCATGCATCCTCCACCCTTGGTCAACGCCTTGTCCTTTATCGGCAACGAGTGAAATCTGGAGATCACTGGAGATGTTGTTGAATACTTAATGCCGCATAGATACTGCAACACGGAACGAAATGAAATACCATAGGAAAAATGACCTAGATGCTTTATTCTGGCCAGCAGTATCGGAAAATCACCCAAGTGGAAGATATTTCTTTATAATCTCATTCTTCCACTACGGCGTTCCCAGTTATAGTGCTAATGTTTGTGGAACGCACCCTTCTATCCTTTTTGGTACAAAATCCACAACGCCATATCCCTGAAAAGTATTATATCGATACATATAAGTTATAATCAACACTCATTACTTCAGACACAACAAGCCTTTCAACAGCACCTCGTCGGTCATATTCCTCAGTGTTTCTTTCGCGAACGTGGGCATATTGGAAAGCTGTCGGTCGATAACGAGACCGCCCAATGGCTTCTCCTTGCTGTTCATCGTTTCCTTCGTTAATTCGAACTCCTTCTCATCCGCCTGCAAGAACCTTATGCTTTAAAGATCCCAACTCGACTTCTTCATTAACACCTTCTTGAAATCAGCATCCCCATATATCGTATTTGAGTGCTGAAGATTGGGTGCTTCGCATATTCCGGCATATGGCTGCGTTTTACGCATAATGAATTACAGTTCTTTGATGAATTCAAACGGCGATGATGCATTTGTATGCTCATTAAATGAAATTAAAAGCCATCGAGGTCGTTGCCTAATACGATAACAATTATTGCGAATTAGTCATATATTACATAAACGATACAAATATATCCATAACATTATGTTAACGAGGTTCACATGACACCCTCCACATCTTCAGACAATTATTCTCATAATAAAAAGCTATAAGCCATCAAACATCTTCCTCAAGTAAAAGCTGTTATTATATATATGCCAACATTGAACAACGACAAAATCGAGTGAAATATTCAAAATCTGATCAGCCTGGCAGAAACTCGTTCGCTCATCTTATGCCAACGAATTCAAACGTGACACCATTTCGCGACAAGCAGTTTCAATTTAACGGATGTTTCAATATATTCTATTTCCACCGTCGCTCGCTTCAGCCATGTTTGCGTCTTCGAAGCATTGCGTGACAGAATATCATTTGAGTGCTTTGCAGCGCTAAAGCCATTACAGCTCCCACTAAATTCGGATATCCCTCGAGAAAAGAAAAAAGCAGTTACCTTCTCCCACCTTTCAACGCAAGCGTATAACCACCTTGGATTCACAATCGCAATATTCGGTCGCCTGCGAGCATCGTGCACCTTCCTTAATATTTGTAATATTCACCTCGTAATTTCTGAACAGTAAAATAAACACTCAATTAGTACAGCAAAACAATAGTTTAGCCAATAGTGCAAGTTGATATTTGTGCAAATAAAGGTAACAAATCTAAACAAAGCAATATTCTGGATGGAAACTTCCTTCCAATGAGGCACTTCAAAACTGTAACATCAACAATTCGCAATCTACGAGATGTCAAAGTGTTCGTTAAAATAATTCGTCACGTGCTACCATTCAGAACAACATTACAACCTTAATTCTATGTACATCGAAACGCCAGCAGACTCTCCACAGCTGATGCACTCCTTTCCACATTAAAGAAAACCTTGATAATAATGAAGAATATGAAGAACATCTCAGCTCTTCACTAAAACATTTCAAAACAGCGATGCCATCATATCAAAATTACCGATATAATTGTGTTCGCAATTATCTCTTCCCCTCAAAAAAGTACAACACTGTGCATTGCATATACGAGTTCAGAATCGGTATTCAGAAGAGATCTGACAACAGCAATCACACAATACCAAGACCAGGGAAATACACAAAAAAGGACTAGACGCGAAGCCGAATTATCACACTTCATCAGAACATGATCACTTCTGTTAGTATTTCACAGATGTGCAATTTCAAAGCGCCTTATTTTATAGGCGTTTCGGTTCAAAGGAGAATTTACTTGAACCACATAGTGAAACGAGCATTTGCGTTCCACTGGTGCAGTGCATTAGCAGGAAATAGATGCATTGAGTGGAAATTGTTGTTGTAACAGAAAAACAACAACCACTTCCCAATGTTTCCGATATGTGCGGTTTTATTCACTGTGTAAATTCGCATGGAGGAGAACGGAGAACAAATTTGAAGAAACAAAAAAAGAAGACAAATGCTCTGAAGCAAAGAAGTTATGGAAATAAGGAGATGAACGTCAAATAACCCATCACGTCCTCTAATGCTGATGAAGATCTAAATCACAACATTCAAGTAAATTTGGAAAAGAAAGGAAGCATACACTTTGTTACGATGACATCGCTGCTTCACACCGCCCGTAAATTATTATAATTACATGCATGGCCATATATCCAATGAAAAGCCTTATCTGCAGGCTAGTTTCGAAATCAGAACTCTCAACTTGCTAGTGCGGTGCTCTACCAACTGATCCATCGCGAGAACCATGAACTGACGACAAGCCCTCTAATGTCTGCCAATCTGAACTAGCGTGCTTCACAAAATGGGAATTCCGACAGCGATACCTCCCCCTGTTCGACAGTCTTCGGGCTTATGCAACAGTAGCACCCATTAGAAAGCTCCACCTCGAAACTCGGGGCTCCGCATCCAAATTTGCTTTCCGAGCAAAACCTTTGTACGAATGCAGCTTGAGAGTTTCTCTGATCATATGTTCGAGCTCGAATGATGGTCCAATGATCCTAAGACAAAGGCGTCTCCTTCCAATGTGCAACAATTTAGCAACAGATATTAGGAGATGAGTGAGTTGTAATGTTGAGACCGGAATAAGATCCCTAGAAGCGCCAAAGACAGGACAAATGTCGTCATCAAGCTGCTACTGAAGCAAATCGTAATAAACGCATCATTATAGTGCATAGAATTCACTGCAACTGTTGCAATCCACCCCACAGTAATTCAAATCTAAACAAACGCAGATTTCTCGATGAAGCACAACCGAATGAACTGCTTGAGCTATTCGTAGTCGAAATACTTACGATGTTCCCCATCGAGCCGCAATAACATGCGTCGTTGTATCAGTGACCGATTCGGTGACGGTTGCACCGAACTGTATGCACAGATGAAAAGCCTCTGTATTTCTGACGTCCATTCCAATGGGTACTATGCCACTCAACACTATCGAGCATCCACGTAGTACTTGGCTTCGCATATATGCTATCACCAGCTTTACATCCTGAAAAATGATCACATCGAAATCAATCAACTATAACCACTCTGTGAAGCAACGGTAGCAATGAAGGGTAGGCGTTATCAATAAATGACGACTGCATCGACTTAACGAGAGGATTATGACAACGACCAACTACAAGATGTGATTACAACGATCATGTAGTGATTACAAATTAGGGAACTTACATCATCCTCTCCTAGGAAATCTTCATATCTGATTCTATAGAAACCTGGCGCCCGAAAAAGTAAAAGGAAGATGAGCAAACAGTAAAGAGCGTAATGTGCCACTTCAGTTCATTACTCCGTTTTCGGTGCGAAGGAGGTTGAGCTGAAACATAACACGACGTTCTTTACAAGATTCGCCTTCCCTCCCACAACACAACTACCAATGACGTCATCGAATATTTGAATTGCGGTTTTGTGATGAAAAACAGTCGTTGCACATATAAACGACAACAATTTAAAGCAAACCTACAATAACAAAATAGTTGAATGCGAAAAAGATGTTCGCAACCACTTATAATGCGAACATTCCTCAAGCCCAAATAAGTGAGAAAATGATGTAGATATGCCTGCGAGTTAAGCCCTTTCGCAGTCTCACCCATTAGACATCATGAGGACGCGCTCGTACTCGAATACAAAAATAAATGGATTTACCTTTGTCCTGGGTGTTATACAAGTGCCGTTGCAAAAGATGTTATCCCTAACCATATAAGCTTGAGGCGTCCGCATCCTTTAGGAGTTTAACGGACAGAAAAATAGTTGAGGAGAAGGAATCCTTTCAAATCAGAAATCACGCTTACCAAAACTTCCACACTGTTGAGAAGCGTTCGTGGGTTGATAATGAAACACAGATATAGAACGAGAAAGAAACATAAACGAATGACGCGATGGATATGCCTTTGCAGCGCCAAACGTATCGAAGCGTCACTCACCTGCACACGGTCCGACATATTTTTGTCGTAGTGAGCGTAAAAGGCTGTATGAATGCGCGTTAATACAGTGGCAACGAACTCGAGAGTCTCATCGCCGTCACCCTCGACATTCACCTGTGCGATCCGCTCCTGTACTAACGACTGCTGCTGTGCGTTACAAACCGTCGGAGCATTTATATCGCCCGTCTCCTTGAAGAATCGATATGGCTTCACCTAAATTTCTTTGCTTTACAATAAAAACATATATGACTTTTCAGGAAAACAAGGAAGGGAAAGAGAGTGATAAATTAGAATGAAGCCGAAATGAGGAAAAAAGCCGATAAAAAGTCGCAAAGAAGGTTTTAACATAACAGGGGGAATGGGACTGTTCGCAGATCAATTGACCCGCACCTTCAAATCATTTGTGGTGATGAGAAAAGAAAAAGTTGAGCTTTATTTGATAAAACGGATGAGGAAAACATTGAAAATGCGAGAAACGAGATGAATAAAAATGATTTATTGGTTCAATAAGCAACCTCCTTCAACGCAATCTATGAGAACCATTAATCATTACAATAGCCAACAAAGCACTAGATATTCCCCTTCCGATTTAGCTTTCACTTCCTTCAGATGCGATTTCAGCCCACCCGTTTACTGCATTTACCCTTTTGTTATTGTCAAAAGTCAGGAAGCAAAGCTTTTGATAATGACATAGGTATAAGGCTACCTGTATTAGTGCATCCGAATACTGCCACACATCGGGTCGATCGTCAATAATTGCGATGAGCTGATCTCCACAAGGGAAAAGTGCTTTCATGTTTCCAGTTTTGTACATTGCACTGAACAGTTCATCACGCGATAAAATCCCTTTAAAACACGTCCATTAAACGGAATTCCACCCAAAACCCGATAGCACAACGAACTACTGAACGGTCGCTCTTAAAAACAGTCAGACAACGAATATAAAGATTTTTGCAAAGATCATCAGAGACATTGAGCAGTCAGGACATTGGCAGTGCCTTAAGATACAATGCACTATTTCATTTCCGTTATAAAACACTTCAGGACGTACATCCGGAGAATAAGACATTCAAATCACCATCAGTCGTTGATCAAAAACAGCGTATAACGATCGCAATAATCCAAGATCGATATTTCGACCTTCACCATTTAGGCATCTCTTAAACTACTGTGAACGGCAATGACCTCCCAACAAGCAAGAAAGCCGCCGTGTAACGGACGCTACCAAATCAGAAATCCTGTGGCGCATGGCCGATTCCCATCTCAAACCATATGAGGCATCATTTCAAATAAAACCTCAAAGCAGTGGGAAAAGAAAAGCCTCCAAGAACACAAGAAGAGAAGCACAGCGAAGATGTTTTTCTCCAAAATCTGGAAAACCAAAACAGGCATATGAGAAAAAAATATATTTTTTATTGGCTCTGTTGGAATTTATAACTGATAGAGGGCCACTAAGGAGAAAGATCTAAGTCTGAAGGCAAGTTTCTTAGAAGGAAAAGAGGCGTCACTAGTGTAATGCGACATCACCCATATAATAAAGAAATCACCGTTCACTTCCCTTCAACATACTTCCAAATATAAGAAAAACTTACTGTGACCGAAGTATCGCTTATCGGGATCGAGAATTTCAGCAATTTTATGTGCGTACTGCCGCTCGCCATAACTAATTATATGCATCTCATATAATTCGCTCATACGCCTCAAGAACGTTTGGGTATAGGGGCGTATCTTCGTGTAGAAATCCGCACCTCTCAACTTGTAATGCACAACGTCCTACAACGTTTCGTTATCGAAATTTAAAGCGTCACATATAAATACAAATAGGTTCACCAATGTGACGTATCACGAGTAGCATATAACTCGGAAGAAAGAAGAGCTGCTTCCTCCTAGGTCAGCATCAAGTGAGTGGCATTTTGCGGTTTGCAGCCTTCAGGAATTAAATATTTTAGGACACATTACCTTTGCACTCCACAAACAGCTATGCACAAAGCATTTAACACCATTGGAAACCATTACTCATTCCAATGGCAATTCGACTAAATATTCGCGAGTGATGGGACCTCGTAATACAAAGATTGAATAATGTGTGACGAACCGCTTTGAGAACTTTGCGAGTGGCATGAGTTTCATTGAGGATTGGACGCCAACTTTTTAAAGCAAAAGCTGTTGTTTCCATAATATATAAGAATTAAACAACTTTACCAGCTTAATATTCAATATCTGTTCGGCATGAGCAATTACCCTTCAGCAGCAACAGCAAAAATAACAGTTCTTATACCTCTCCCCTAATTGCATCTAGAAATTGTTCAGCAGGAACAATCAGCCCACTACGCAGCGCTATTAATCTAGGAGGCCTCCCAATAAATACAACGGTAAATCATGTGCCGACTTATTAGTTTTCCTACAAGACATTTCAGTTGAAGACATCAGCAGGTTTACAGAAGGAATCAGCCGATTTCAATCAACTGTTTCCACCCAAAAAACATTACATTTCATCTTCAATGTTCCGCCAAACCTTGCATTATCAAGCCAACAATCTATTAACTCAGATACCGATGTCCCTTATCTATCAGCAATACTCAAGTAATACTCTCAGAAAGTCTTCTAGGTGACATGACGCAAGTGAACGCTTAGTCTAAGGTGTGCCTCAGTTCACTTAACTACTCGGCTGCATCTTCATCATCAGCTATATTGCACAAAACAAACAACGCAAACAAGAAAAAAAAACCTTTCTGCATTCTCAGAATATTTGTAATATCTTCAACAAACTCATTTCAATGAGCAGAAACAACACGAGAAAGAGAAAACTCAAAGAAGTCATTGACCACAGAATCCTTCATATCGAAAGTGTGATTAGTTGTGTGAATCAGCGTCTGATCTAAGTCAACAAGGAGCACCAATCTCCGTGATTCGAGAACCAATTGCTGATCACGATTACCGATTTTTTTCGCCAACTGCAAAAATGTTACAAATCGATTGATTAATCAAGTGAATTAAGCATTATTAACGAAGCTAATACACAAATATTCCACGTCTATAACAATCCAACGAGACGATCGCTGTAAAGTTCGCTCGTGATCGAGTGAATGAATGCAAAAATTATGTAAATATAGTTGGTAATTCTGCAAAGTCGAACAACACTGAAACGCAAACTGATCTAAATGGCAAGAGATTATAATGAATATGAGGATGTGCATCTGCGTAACGGCTTCATTTAATACACTATCAAATATGCAGGGAGTAGTCTTAAAATCGCGAGATGAGGACATAAGGAATACTTAGATTTTAACGTTGGCAGCAGCAGTCTTTTAAAGTGGAAAATAAAAACGATGAAAGGAGTTGTATCACACCTCATCGGAAACAATGAGTTCCGGCACATGATGTATCATCGAAACGTTGGCTAAGCTCGGCTCCACTCGTTGTCCCGCCATTCCATCTTTTCTGCAAGAATCTTTCATGAACCATGCACGTGCAACTAAAAGGTAAACTCAGCATATCATTTTTCATGCGAACAAACTTAACTTGTGCGGTGATGTTAAGGATAAACACTTCATCTATAGGCTGAAGCCGCAATAATTACTTGTTAAAACACAGTTTCACATTACAACGCCGCACACAAAAATTCCATTGGAAGGGAAGAAGTGTCGCTAAAAGACATACTCCCTGAGGTCTTTTCCACAAGAGCCACACATATCCTTAATGACGATCGCATGTCTGCATTCATTGATACGTGCCACCACCACACCTTTCTTCAGTTTCTGCAAGATTGCTCTGCCGGTATGCACGATGTGCGGTCAACAATGTCATTTCAATAGTTTCAACTGCAACAGCTAGAGATAAAGTCGAAACATTGCAAATCGGATTAGAAAATAACGAGAGGATGAATATGCGGAATGAGAGCATTTGCATGTGCCGCTCATCTCATCAAGCATTTTCGATAACCGTCAGCAAACAATAACGCAATTTAAATATTCAATGTTTTTAAGTGGTCTCATAGCCCACAAAAATACTCTGTAAAAACTATTAAGATAAATTTTAGCCGACTAAATTGCAAACAGTAGAAATGAAAGTGAACTAACAAATAATTCGGCTGGGGCTTAATACATGATCTGCGGTCACAATGCCTCAGATTGCATAGTGTTATATAGGTTCGGTCCCTTAGTGACAGTGTGAACGTATCGCTTAAAAACTTGACCCGCAAAGTAACAGGTATGATACTTGTGAACTTTGTCAAGCACAACCTTTACTCAATGAAATCAGCCACCTAAAAAAACTGCAACTAATCCTATCCGTGCTGTCTCTAAAACTGCGGTGAATAAGTTATTAGAGATGCATCTGTAAAACAACTGTATGCTCACTCCAGTCTATATTAGAAAGCAGATGGTAATGCAATCACAGAATTAAATTTGAGCAATATATGATCTACCGACTATAGTTGTTCTTATTTCTCTTTACAAAAACAAAACGCACTTCGATGAATGTTTCTTCAATGAGGGGAATCCGAAAGTAACTGAAAAAAGTGTGTCAGCAATGAGAGAGTGCAGAATAATGGTCATTGCTGATGACGAAATGCAGAAATGCATTGTGCGGTTGCAGTGCTATGTAACTCGTACGTCAAGTCATTGCACAGTGTGCACTTTCAGCGGGAGATGTTTAAAAATTTACGATATAGTAGTGCAAATTTGGAAGGCGAAAAAGGAGCCAAAGATTGTCGAAGGTATGATAATTTGAGTACAGAGTACATCTGTGAGAACACATGAGTCGAACAGCTCACCTCTCCCTTCTTGACTGCCGGGTCGAGTGTAACCACCCCACTGGTGGGTGTTTTGAGTCGTTTCGTCTCACCACTTTCCGTTTTATATATCAGAAGTACCGTATCTGCACGAACAAATGCACCGTCGAATGCTTTCCATTCCACTACCTCTGCTCCCTCCTCTTCACTTACCACATCCACTCCGGCTGCCATTAATTTCAGCTGTTACTTCCTCTGAAACTATCATTACATGAATTAACATCATGCAAAATGGTCATTCATTATACGTCAGACATACTAGATGTTTTATGTGACGGTGCTTTATTATGAGGGATGTTATATTGAGGTGTGACGAGAGAGAACGCAGTCGTATACAGAGTTTTATTTACTGCATTACTGATGTGTGAGCAATGCTTGCACCTGCTCGTTTCGAATGAATAGACACTCGTGTGTATTTCGATGTGGAAAACTTGTTTACATATATACACGTGACTTTGTGAGCATACATGCATGCATCTACATATTAGTGCATTCACATGCGTGCATACAGATATATATATATATATATATATAAACATATATACGCATACATACGAGTATATAAGCACACAGTCAGATACAAACAAAATTAAGGCGAGGAATAAACAGCCGATTTCAACTCCGAGTGCCTTTGAACAAAGTCAGCTTAATTTCACCATACAGTAAGCAGAGATTGCTCGAATGAAATTATTTTTCTAGTGCAGCGCAAAAGCACATCGAGGCATTCAACCCTTCTCAGTCATTAGCACACACAACGCCAATCTCGTCACGATTTGTGACAATTTTACAATATAAGCGAGGAAGGGAGCGTACCAAACGGGTGCTGCCTGGCAGTGCAAAAAAAAAAAAACTGCCAAAGTATGATTTCATTCGCCTCTCCAAGCCATAAGAGATATGAGAAGGCGTATGCCGTTAACATGCTTCTTATCAGTTATTAGTCGACTAACCAGACTGCGTTGTGGCATGTGCAAATTTTGCTGCCATAATCTTCTAAACAGAAGAGGGGAATTCCTTGACGCCACCTTAGCAACCCTCAGCTCTCAACCTTCAAGACCAGCTGCCATCACTTTGCACTGCGACCATCAATCACCCCTTTGTCCGATATCCAATATACTTGGAAACGATGCAAATCATCATATAAAAAAGTGCTACCGAAAAAGTGTCAACTTCGAAGTTTGTAGCTTCATGCAGCTTAATACATGCAACTAACATCATTTACACTTCGACTATGTCAAAAGATGTCGGACAATAGTGCTTCCCGATGGAAACAACAACTCACCCAAAGCCGATTCATTTCTTTCCTCCATCGTCACTTTCAGTAATTAGCGCTTAAACTGACGAGTTAAATTCACAACCTTAAACTCAGAGGTGTTCTTTGTGCTTTAGAGTTTGTGTTAAACTAACCTAAGGAACATCCAACATTCGACCATATTTGTTTCTTCCATAAATACGGTTTTCTCAGTCATCGCTTGAGCCGTGAGAGTGATCGGTTAATCGGAGTCAATGACTTGATGCAAAAATGGATACATATAACAAAGGAGTGTTTTCTAATGAGTGAATGCTAGCGTTTCGAGGAGTAAATATTGGAGTTATTGAGACTATTTTTGGCCAAAATGTTCTGCAGTTGACTAAAGGAATCTACTGCTTCGTATAAAGTGATCATCGACGCAGGGGAATTCTTGCATATAGCGAATTGTGGGTTGGCGATTTTGGGTGCCGAAGCTATTTCTAAATGGGTTCCTTCACTGTTTCTATTGTGTTACTAATTTGTCATAAAAACTTCACCACTTTCTCAGTGCCACCACACACACTGTCTGGTCAAATCTCAAAAAATAAGCAAAAGACAGATGTTAAGGGACCAAAAAACATCATGCTGCTAAGTATGCATCCTTTATCCCCGCAGGGCTTTGCTACTTCCTTTGAGAAGCATTCAGAGTTGGTGTCACCATATCAGTAATGAACGCTCACAGGCTATGTCTGCCTTAATTTCCATAAACTATCTAATTCTTTTTCACTCCTCACATTTTTATTAATCCTCAACACCACGACACTGGGAGCCGTTGCACAAATAGTCCATCAAATTTCATGCAAGTCGTCAGAGTTGTGACATCTACCAGTACTGTGATATGCATCTGCGACAGTATATCATAGGAATCACTTTTTGGTCCTCATCCTTCTTTTTTATCTTCATAAAAGACCTAGCCCATTACCTTCCCTCCCTCTATAGTTGTTCTCTTCTCATCTCATCGATGATGCTCACTAATATATGTGCAATATTGAAAGTATTTCAGATTCAGTTGAATATTGTAAATGGTGCTTATGTTTGCATCCGGAGAACGTTTATTTTGCTTTCCTAAAAATGAGCCATAAAACCAATTTATTATATATGAATGGCAAAGCAGTTGCCTCGTCCTGTTCACCTTTTGTGTCACTTCAGCTTGCAATGTCAAATTTCGTGTGAAAAGCAAATGCTCAAATCTTTATTTTTTGGGTTCCTCAAATAAGTCTACACTCTGTACTTGATTACGTTAGAGCAACGCTTGATTACGCTTCACTGGTTTAGTCACTCAATGATTTTTGAAACCTCTTAGAGAATATTCAAAGGCGCTTCACACTGGAAGTTTTCCATCGGAGTCGGTTACCTTCTGTTTGCTGTTGTTTCAATGGGATGCCAAAACCTCAATGTTGAGAAATTTGTCTTTTCCACCTAGATATGACATACCGCATTCACGACGACGTTTGTTTGCTTCGAATTCGTTGTACGACGTCTCAATATTAATCTGTTGTAAGCTAACAACTAACACATGTCGTTTCAATATTTATAAGCGCTATTCTCAACGGAGATGCAAACACGTAGAATTTGTTGCCGGCAACCTTCAGAGGCACAAGAGGTACTCAAAAAATCAACTGCATTCGAAGAGAGTTTGTTTGTTTCTTTCTGTTGTGCATTTATTAAGGTTACTGGCAATTGTGTTCAGCGAAAGGTTAGCTGCTTGGCCCCAAGCAGGCTTCGCCAGGGCAGCGAACGCCAAGCTGAGGTAGAACGCAACGTTAAAACTGCATATGACGATGGTGCGCCTTAAAGTCCGAGTGGTACGACGACTTCGTTGTTTTACGCAGTCAACTACTGTTCAGGTCAATTTCAAACCATGCGAAATGTAATCCGCAAGATGAGTGAACCGGCAGACGGGAAGTAAAGAATCCTTCCGCACCAGTTCTACATGATGCAATGGAAAACAGAAGTCGCATTAGCGGTCGTTCTGGTAATTTCAGCGCCGAATTGCCAACTTGGCAATTCTAAGTTAAAAGCTGAAATTCGGTCGTTCGACCCAACCCAAGCTTGAGCAAACCCAGCTCAAAACGAAACGAAACATCGGCACAAACCATTCTACTATCTTTGCCTGACGCATTGGGTGATCACAGCTATCAACTGTCATATAATCACATCTTTTCAATAATTTGCCCACAACCGCTTTATCTCTCAGTTGTTTGCGGAGATTCTTCCCGAAAATCTTCGCAAAACTTCACCTTCATCGTTGCTTTAGTCTAACCATTGCGGTATGACAATTTCTTAGTGAGCGGTAAAACGAAGCAACCGCCTCTTCTTCACGTTGTCCAATTCTGCTTCAGTACAGTCACACCGTACCGAATTCTCTCTACCGTTCCGTATCGTTATAAAAATCGCCCCATCCATATCGCATCATATATGATGCTCGCAACCCCTTAATACACAAAAATTCATCAATCAATTGGTTATTTTGTTTATTCGTCGGATTCTTTCGATATTAATTTCCAAATTGGAAGTTAAAGGAGAACCATACAAGAAAGCATCGATACCATCAACGTTCATTAGTTGATTTGTGAAAAAATAACATTTTGCGAAAAACATCACACTGCATCATAATATTGAAAGATTAGATTTTCTTACACCTGGCTGCAAAATGGAAAGAGGTGGAGGGGGGGGGGGGGGGGGGGGGAAGGCCTGCCGCGTAGATATTTACCGAAAAGAAAAATTTGAAGTATGGATGACAAGCACACAGAACGCATTTCGTCAGACTTTTTTTTCCTATACAGCTCCGACATCGTAGAATCTCTTCCTTCCCCCTCCTTCTCTCTCATCTTGATTTTCGAAAAACATTGAAGCCCATCATATTTGTTCAATATCTACGGCTCAGTAAATCGGAGAGATGATAGATGTCCCTTTCTGCATTGAGAAATCGCGATTTAGCATGTGAATTCGCCGCGGGTGGTGTTGTTGTGGTCGGATCGCAGAAAGGTGGACGTAAACAAGACCCGAAAGGTAGAATGACTTTGCTCCAGAATTCCTAGAAAATTTTGTTCCTTTTTGTATTCTTTTCATCATTCGCTTTACAGAAGTCTCGAACTCTGCCAGTGCCTTTCTTAACTAATCGTGACAAGGATTAAGGGAAGGGAGTTGTCCATGTGTGATCCCATTCCAGAACATCATTATGTGGAAGAAGCATTAAAGTATTTATTGTTGAACGCATCATATGGGTTCATCTTTTACAAGGGCATGCTGATCAACGAGTGATGCTGATGCGTTGTTGTGCGCGATCGCCGTTGGCAACGTCACCGAGGGTGCTTTTGAAGAAATCTCTGTTGACTCATCACTCACTGCAACGGTCTGCAAGTAACAAGCATGCTTAAGCAAAAACAGGTGCTACATAATCAATAAGCAGTTTCAGGTAGCCTTAAATTCCGATGATGCTGATTAGGCAATCGTAAAACAAGTCCTGAGAACTTACTTTCCCGAAGGAGTCGGATAAGACTTACACAACCGATATGAAGTGGTGCCCCTTTTGAAATTCTCAGCTTTCGTTTCTTGGATGAGGCAGTCCACTAGTGCTTCACATACGACAGCTATTTGATTTTATGCTAAAAGAAGGCAATCCACATCGGATAAGAGGAGACGACTCCTCAGACAGTGAAAAAACGCAACGATTGCATTGCCCCCCTGCTGCTCGTTCTGCGCACTATCAAATATCCGTCGTTGAATGAGCAGATATTACGATAAAGAAAATAAAGTGTTCATTATTCTGGGAATGTTCTCAAACGATAAGATTTTAGAGAGAAAAAAGAAAGAAAAAAGAATGACTTGAGTGAGATAACGAGACAACGAGCCGAGGAACTCTGCCTTTTCCTTCTTCAAACGTTCATTTTCTGCACTCAATTGCCGATTCTCCTCTTTGATTCGTTGCAGTTCATTAATCTAAAATGTGAATGCAAAATGAAAATAGATCTAAGTGAACAACTTCACAAGCGATTTCAGGAATTATGGACAGCGCTAATCATTATGAAATATGACTTCATATTCGAGAAGGAATTAAGACTCTGTCTCCGAATCGAGAGGAGGGGATTGTAGCAAATTGGTGATTGTCCGAGTGATGAAACGAAAACTTACGGTGATGGAGAGTTGTTGTTCATCGTCGATCATTTGCAGTGACGCCGAAATATCCCTCAACTCATCCTCGAGATGTCTTACACGAGCTGAAGCCTAAAATGTTTGTTGACTCAACTAAAATACGACAAAGTCAAAAAATTGAGGAAACTGAGACCAAAACTTTACCTATCGGCGAATCGAAGGCAATCTCGACAAAGAATAAATGTTGTATCGTTCTATGCTATTTACTTCAACATTAACTGATTTAGCTCATCAGGTTTCTTAAAAAGAGGTCAACTCAAGACTTTGATGATAAATCTAGAAGGATGAGGGAAACAACAACTCCATCCAGGTTTACTCAACCGTTCATGTTTCTGCGAAGCTTTTCACATGCTAGAAAAGACAAAAACAATGAAAGTTGAGGAGTTCAATCTAAACAGACAATGATATCCAATTTCTGAGACATTGTTGTCGCCGAATGATGAAAAATTGGTTAGTTTATCTTTTGGAATATCTGTCGTACTTATTACAGCATCGTGATCCTTTGTTACGAAAAGTTGTCTCAGAACTTAGATGTGTGGTTGCCAGTTATGCAGTTACAACCTTCAAGTGGATCCTCTCTTAACCACTTTCAGAAAGAAAACTTGCTGCTTCATTAGCAATCATTAACAGATACGATAAGCATGAAGAAAAAAGCCGAGAAAGTGACCTGAACGAGTCTAAGCCGCAATGCTTGAAGCGAGTGCTTCGAGGATGATACATGAGGAGGTAGGGTGGTGGAGGATGAGACAGTGGGTAGAGTCAGTGAATTATCTGCTAGCAAATCAGCAATCGTAACTCCTGCCTCCGAACAGTTCTGCTGGGCGAGCACATGTGGCTCACCTGAGCCAAGCACAATAACGTCGGAGCTTGGGGTCCCATTTTCCACTACACTGGTCTGAAATACAACACAACACTGAATACTGATCTTGCAGTCGCCAAACATACATATATGGTCAAACTCCATGCTCAACTCTTGAGTTCCAAAGTTCGCCGAATTTTTTGACGAGAGATGTAATGATGGAGCAAAGTTTTCATGTGGTTGATAATGTAAAGGAATAACGACCGAAGATGTAAGTACAGCTAATGAGTGGTGTATAAGAATGCAAAGGAATAAATGGTGAAATAATGAAGTGCATTTGCCCGAGTCGAACAACGGAAGACAATATACAACTGATATTTGTGACAAGTTATCGAGTAGAACTTATAACATGCCTCAGAATTTATGGGAAACGTGAAGTGAAGGAGAGACAACCGGGAAGAATGAACCTATTAGCGAGGTTTTACGGTGTCTTCCTTCTTCGATAACAGCAACATTAACAACACG
The DNA here is from genome assembly GCA_022844705.1 of Toxascaris leonina. Lineage (NCBI taxonomy): Eukaryota > Metazoa > Nematoda > Chromadorea > Rhabditida > Ascarididae > Toxascaris > Toxascaris leonina. The sequence continues at coordinate 18,830 of JAARMF010000285.1, forward strand.
ACTCCTCAAATTACGGGCCAGCGTTTGCTTTTTCTTGATTGTCTATAAGAAATATTGTCTTCGCTTAAAACGGCTCAGGTGTGCGCATTGTCCCTCTTCCCTCACATAAATAGTATGAACACGTGATATATGCGTGCTTCAGCATCTTCACCACACATTGCTAATCTTCTCCTATACTTCTGAGATTTGGTTGCAAATTTACGAACCCAAAGTAAATGATCCGTAAAATATGTAAGCAATAGACCGCGCAACTGTCTACATGCGCTAACCGAATGTTGCAATGAAATCAGCAGTGATACACATTGAAGAATCGATACAAGGAACATCCTCGAACAAACGGAATGTTAGATCTGAGCACGGAAAATATTTGAAGAGGTTAGAGATGTACTGTCATATATTTGCCAAATAACAACAAACAGCTGGTCCACTTCAGCTTCTAGTGGAGCAGATGGGAGCGGGGGGAGGAAGATGATGAAGAGAATGGCATATAAACCCGGCTCAGTGTATTTCATTTTCCAACTCGAGCATCAAGTTCAAAAAACGATTTTGCCTCGAGAAAGCTTGCATGACAGATGTGCTGCAATAAATTAAAAATTCTTTTTCCTAAAGGAACATAACCGTTCGCAATTCTCATCTGCTAATTCCCCTCACCAAAGAGAACGTTCAAGAGGCATCGCCTACTTCCACTCTAATTTGCCTATCGGCAATCGCTGATCAATCATCAACAATCCCTTCCAAACAATTTGATCTCCTTTCTGATATTTCTCGCCCTCTACGTGTAACAAATCCATCCGTTCAATATGCGACCTCCATCAGTACGGTGCGCATTCCTCATCAGCTAACGCTCACCATAGAATTTTAACAGGTGAAGGGACCAAGTTGAAGCAGAATCGAAATTTACATTGAGTGGGCTATCTCGACAAATTACTTTATTCTAGCCGATCAATTCAGTGAATACCGTTGATTGTTCGGTGCGTTCAGGTGCTGCGAATCCGGATCTCATCAACAGCCATCGGTACAGATCAATTTCAGCATCACTGAACGGAGGGATTATACCAGTTGGCCATGAACTTTTTGCGCCATTTAAATACCTGCAAAGTGAAGAATGCAATAATAAGATGCTGCGAAGATGTGGGTGATTTTTGCGACGGAAACAAAATGTGATTCCATAGATATTTATGAATTATTTTAGTAACTCTCTTGGTTAATCAACTAATCCCAAACGAAGATTGTATTTTATTGAGTATTACGATCTCATACTGTAAAATTGCTTATATAGTGGAATGAATAAATATTTCATAGGATGGGAAACGTATAAGAGAGCGACAGATGTAGAGGTCATAGAATATACTTTGCACAGTCATGTCGGCGTTTCTTTATTTTATCGCGCGATGACCTCCACAGACGTTTCAGGGATGTGGTCGATGCCTCGGCGTGAGGATGTTGCTCGCGGAACCTACAAAGTGAACATCACTCGGAGCTATCATGTGCGATACAAATAAATTTTACATCATTTTAGAAAACATTCAAACTATAAATCAGAGGCGAACATAAAAACTGCGACTAACAAAAAAAAACAGAATTTAAAAGCTTTGATGTTAATTCGTGCATGTCGTCACTCAAATCGTATTCAATAACAGAAATGAAGAATTGAAAAGATTGACGAAATAATATTTCTCAATAAAATCCCGGCTGATGGTGTATCTTTGACAGATTGGGAAACGTTAATGAAGCCGTATGTGAGGTGAGCTCTCCTTATCCCCCCCCCCCCCCCCCCCCCC
>JAARMF010000285.1:20624-32151 GCA_022844705.1 Toxascaris leonina
CCCCCCCCCCCCCCCCCCCCCCCCCCCAAACGGACTTCCGAAGGCAACCGGGAACTTACAAAGACTGAGTTGTAAGTCATATGCAGATAGCGATCTCGTCTACGTGCGCAGCTGCGGGCAGGGGTAGGGGGGGGGGGGGGGGGGCGGGAGGGATGATTTTGGGCGTTTGCTGCAAATGACAGCCAGTCACGGATTTTTGCCTCAACTGTTTACAACTCGTCAACCCAAACCGCTCAGACGTATGTTCCCTCAACTCGCCCTTTTCAGGCAGTTTTACTCGCTACCGTCTCCACCTTACTTCCTTTCCCATCTATTCAAAATCTGATTTGCTCTGCTCAGTTTGCCTCGAAAACGTCCACCTCCGTAATCACTTCAAAAATTCTACAAAATTATGTTCGAAGTGCAACTTGAGCTTGGTCCAAAAGTTGATTACACAAGTGTTTTAAACCATTTCTTATTCAGACAGACCTTTGGAAACCCCAAAAAACAGCCCTGGAGGCGGTCGGAACTTTTTGATTGAGAGATTGGAAACAAAAGGTGTGAAAAACCTTGCTGACTGGGATATTAGCGCAGTAGGTGGTCGGATATTGAGTCTGGGATTGGAAGCGAGCAGCATATGCTCAGCAGCTAGAAGTATCGTTATACTGCCTAAATTAACAGCACTGAAGCAAAATCTCCTCGAATTAGCAAATCTGCTCGTAGGCAATTTTTTAGAAGAAGTACATCATAGGAACGGAGTGCGGGGTGGGAGTAGGGGACTAGGCCTCTTTGAATGGAGGGACAAGAAATTTTTCCGAGCGCACTTCTTTCGACTCCCCATGCAAGCATAAATCTATTGGACAAGATCGTTGTACACAAACAAATCTTTTCCGCCGAGTGATCTCTCGTTCGCTGGTCATGCCATTTTAGGTTTTTCAAAGAGAGAGTTGCTTAAATTTAGGTTCTGACCGCTATCACTCTTTGCTTCTTTTTTGCATAGCCCTTCGAAACAATCGCGTCTTAGCAGCTTTGAGAAAATCGTAAATATGGCAATCGGAAAGACATCAACACAATGCCTCATTCAATTCTTATGGCTTATGGAACGCTGCATCTAAACAATACTCGAAAAACTGTCAGCGAATATAAAGGCGATTATTTAGAAGTTGATAAACAACTGAATCATTTCTGCGGATCGTTACATTCAAATTACGTTATATTCAATCCCACTTTGCCGCTATACTGTCAAACTTCGAGATGGGCATTACGAGTGTGCGAACATAAAAAACTTAAGATTACGAAGCTCGGGATTAATCATATCTGCAAGAATTCATTGAAGAGATTATGATTAAAAGAAAAGTGGCAGTTCGTAACTTACCAACGGACATTAAACAAGACGATTATAAGCATGGATTTATAAACGTGCGAATGTGGTAGTTAAACAACTAAGAATCAATGTCCATCGCTGCTGCGTGACTTGACAGCACTTTGGTGCATAAGCAAATCCTGGAACGTCAAAGGAATTGCACAAACTTTGCGAGAATTCGATTCCAAAATTCGAGTCGGCCGCTATTCGAGCCGTTGTTTTCACAAGACGCAGTCGAGTCCTTGACTGATTGATCCTTGTAATGAATAACCAACTTAATAAGAGTGTCACGCTCTGCTTTACCCCAATGTTTGAATTTCCCTGCAAATTTTATTTTGTTGATGAATGCAATTATCAAACCGCCTTACAGCGACTGCAGGTGGTTATTTCCGTTCTTTCTGGGCTTCACAGTCACGACCACTACTTTTTACCATTTGTCTCCCTCCCTCTCGGCCTCCCCTCTTCACTACTCTCTAGGGAAACGTTATTCATCTAGAGAGAAAAAAGGAAACATTATCGAGGTTTTCGAGAATTTCTGATGAAGGGAATAATCAAAAAACTCTGTAGGTAATTTTCGCTCAGTGACGTCACGTTTGATTGCGATATTGCTATCGACCTGCATAGATGATTTCTGAACATGAAAATAAAGAGGGATGATGATGATTTAAATAGTGTGCATTTGTGCATCAAAAATGGTCGGCTACTTCTTGTATTGATTTGCTGACTCGAAGTGATCTCTGCTGAAGTGTTTGGGTGATCGTCACATTGTGGCTGCATATCGATCGCTGCAATGAAATCCTCATCGGCATCCATTACCGATTCCTTCTCATCCATCGAGATGCTACTTGAAGAAGAAGAACGACTAAGGGCCACATCGTTACTACAATTCGTCGTTATCGTCGATAGCCCAGCCACAGGTAACTAAAAATTAGTTCATTTGCATCTTATACCTTCCACCTTCCCAGTAGACCATCTCCGGAAGACGGCAAAGTGTATGTGTACAAAAAGATATCGCTAGATTTGCGAAGAACACAGCAATGCAATACTGAGAAATAACACCATAGGGTACTATTGTGTCCAAACACACAACTATTTCACTAACACTCTTCACTAGAAAACAATTGAATTGGTAGAATGTGAGGTCTAAATCGATTCCAACAAACAATATTTTTGAGAAATGGGAAATGTTGAAATCAACTCGATGGATAAAAAGAACATCAAAACTTGCACAAATAGCAGCAAAGTGCCAAGAATGATATGTACATTTTGTATTCAACTCATTTGGTGAACCACTTTCGTTGATTAAATATTAATGATAAATCGTAAAAAATAATGCCTTCTTAGTTTAGTTGCTTCGACTTTTTCTTCAAATCCTCTACAAACGATTCGTTTTTCAATAACCCAGCCGTTGTGGAATATGAGCCAAATTTTGAGCGCAGCTGAATGCTTACGACTCCGCTGGAAATGGTTCGATCAACGCGAACAATGGGATAGGCCATCGACTCATACACGTGATAATACAATAAATCGACAATGCTCCATACTTCTACCTTTATTAGCTGCCATCTCTGACAGACACACCTACGCAGACATACACACACACACATTCGTATAAGCTGCTATGGTACGTTTCGCAAATGCAAAACTTGCAAAAGCGTATAAAAATGCGTTATTTGCACTCACCCATCACAAAATGCTAATTCCACAGCAGTAAGCGTTTGATCGTTTTGTGTTATACACAGTGAATTGTTACATAGTGAACGTATGCAAGCAAGCAGAGGTCTTGCAAAAAGATGTTAGCTGCGGTGTCTATCTTCGTTTCTCAGAGACAGCAAAACTCTTAAGCATTCGAAAATGAGAATTAGTCAGGAATATTGCTAGCTTGCAACATATTTCCGCTCCCCAATGTCGCAATTTTTTTCATCGTTTCCAAATGAAAACCTCGACGACCGAAATTGCAACCCATAAAGCATAAGAATGAAATTCAAAATTAGAATTTTGGTACAGCTCTCATACAGGTTTGGGACGGATATAGTTCCGTCATTTCGACTAATGACGTTTGCATTCCTTCCAGTCAAAAATCCCATCACTTTGCGTCGAGCACTACCAACGATATTGATCAACAGCTACCGGAACTGGCACATACCAAATTGTTGTCGCCCTCAGTAACCAGATTAAATCCAGGAGTAGTGCATAACCACCGGTAAATATCCATTTCAATATCACAAAATGATGGGGCATCGTCCATAACAGGATCTGCAGTCGTTTGCATGGAATATCTGAAGAGCAGGATGATCCATACCGACATTCATAATGGGCCAGGTATTCCTTTATCACAGTTTTAGCTCATACACATGCCTCTGCAATTCTACTAGCAATTGTGTGGGTGACAAACACCTAAACATATACAACGGTTTTCTGTAAGCACATCGTCTCGTGGCTAAGAACACAGGTCATTCAGGTAAGAACATAGGTAAGACAGGAAAACATTTCACCAAAACTTCATGCCCTGTTTCTAAAAAATTTCTCATTGAGGTTTTTACACAGCCCGCCTAGCAGCAATGCAAAGGCACTGAACGAGCGATAGTTCCGGGAATCTGTTGTCGACAAACAGGCGAACTTTAGCTATCGTTGTCAAAAAGTGTTTCGATAGCACAGCAAAGCGGTTTTACGAATGTGCATATGGAATACTCATTGCGGCATGTAGCTATTGCTGCACGAACGATTTAACAGCATTCACTACGAGAAACCCAAGAAAAATGATGTGTTACAATTTCAATGCTCCAATATCGAACGTACTTCTTGAACGCTGCTTTGTTCCTTCTAATTTTTGACAGCGTCGTTCGCCATAAACTCTTCAACGACTCGGCTGTGGTCACCGCCGATGGGTATTTTTGCAGAACTCTGTAACACACGCACTGATAATGCAGTGCATCGTTCAGTTACCCATCACTTCAAGAGTCTCTTTGCAGCTTAAAAAAATATGATGAAAGTTCAGATGCCACTGTTGATGAAATCGAGAGAACGAACTCGATATAAACTAGAAACTAGATTCTGACACTGCATGCGAGGGCCGATGTCATTTTTTACTAGAAACGAACTTGATACTCAGGAAAGAGAATCGAGAAAGGAGAATCATAGTTGTGAAGCACCCAGAATTTGCATGATGGTGCAGGTTTGATCAACAGCGAATAAAAATTTGCGCTATTGGTAGGCACGTCCTGAGTGACTGCTTACAAAGACGTGAATTACGCAAACTTTCACTTGGCAATGATAAGCTGAAAGAATGCAATCGTTACTTCATAAGGATAGTGTTCCATATAGCATTGCGTTGCACTCTAGAAGACGGGGTATTGCACAACCCATCGGCGTATATTTCTTCTCGATGACGAAATATCACTTTCAGTGCATACTCTCTGACAACTCTTTGCAGTCTGTTACGACATCCTGAAATGAAATTTCTGGAAAGGATGACATCATTTCTCAGAGATAACAAGCGTATTTGATAGTCTGACAAATTCTACTGAACTGCACAAATGCTAAAGCACAGCTGAGGTAAATCTGAATTCAAACAAAATGAAACTTCGAAAAGGGCAATCAAAATCTCCAATCAGCTGAATGGAGATCTGTGTGAATGATAAATGATTCGATGATAGTTGGAAAACGACTTTCCCACTCTAAAAGGCACAGCTTCGCTTTGCCTTTTAGAGTGAAAATTGTCGAGATGTGACTTCTTGTGCATTTGAATTCCAGTTGATCGTCACCTCTTCCATGACTTTATGAACTCTGATTACTTCTCTTTAGTTGACCCATCTTGACTTACACAGCCATAGACAAAATTTCTTCGAATGTATTCAGTTATGCAATCTTGGTTTCCACTCAAATTAATGATCCATCATATTATACAGCTTTAATCTTCTTCTTTTCGAATATAAACAAACGAATGGTCAAGCATAGCCACTATTGCGACTTCGAACTGTTTTCCGGTATCGAAGGTTGAATTCGCGAATTATATTTCATCTTTTCAGCTCTGAAGAAGAACTCTTGGATCTCTAAAAATCTCAGCTATTTGCAAGTGCTGGCAGTCGTGTTGACTTCAGATCACAAACACTCATCAGAAATGAGGGCTCGCTTGGTCCCTTTTGTGTCCAAGATGCATATTCTGAAACGATTCCTTTTCGACATCAAGCTCAAAGTTCCGGAGGTGTAAGCTGAGTAGAAAGAGGAGAAACATTTGAGTCGCCACTAAATCCTTGTTTATTATTGAAATGAAACCAAGATCAAGATACAAGATCCCCACCTCGAACCTCATATGCTCACCCATATCCACTGCTGGCTAGATAGACAAGATAGGAACCTAAAGACCACCAGTATCGCATAATCTGAAAATTGGTAAAAATCGTGACCGAAATTTGAGACCCTTATGTGAACCGAACATTTTTCTCATCAACTTCCCTCAGATGTGCAAGAGGATGAGTGAACCTGAAGCCTGGACGTCCTTCACGAGGCTTAACTCTGCTCGCTTTGACCTGCCTTCTGGATATGCAAAGCGTAAAAACGAAATGAGGGATGCAGTTTCTTGGCTGAAGGTCGGTAGGAGAGCTCAGATAGCAGGCAAGCGCAATTGCTGACAGCCAAGAACAACTGACAAAAGAAAAGAACATCGATAAATGTAGCGATGATTGATTTGCGGCTTGAATTGGTATATGCAATAGATTGGAAAAAATTGAACGAACAAAAAGCGAAAATCACTTGGCTTCGTCCCGTTTGCCGAATCTCTCCTTCCATTATCCTTCGCAGTATTTGCCGAGCCTTAAACAACAGAAGGTGAAATAGTAGATCCTTTTCGTTCTCTTTCTCTCCCCTTCCTCCCAATCCTCATTCAAGACGTCTGCAACGGAAGTGAAAAGCGGTGCAGTTATCCTACTAGTCATCTCTTCCTCCTTATTTAACTACTCGTTCCTCCACAAGATATTTATATAACGCCTCACCTTGCCTCTTGGAAATTAATCGCATCTGCGAACTACATTGTCATTACCACTCTTTGACTTTCACTCCACAACTTCTGAGCAAATTTTTAACACATGCAGAAACATAAAAATAAATGAGCAAAATTGAGCGGAAATTCGATAAAGTGTAAAACTGAAATAAAATAACGACAGTAATGCCTAATAGTTGATTGTTTCAACGGATCTGACAGCTTCATAAAACTGAGCCCATTCATTGCTATTTAAGTTGCAAAAACGAGAAAACCGAATTGGGACACCATCCATCACATTTTTCAAGCGGATCTGAAAATGTCGTGGAATTAGAAATCTCCCGTGATGTTCACATTCCGTCGAGAGTTCTAGAAAAGCCGCTTACTTCTATCGTAAAGAGCGTCAAGCAGATTAGCGCTCATTGAGTAATCGCCACTCAGGGCCGTGTTTGAGGAACACACTGAGCTGTGACCATCTCCAACTTCCCAATCGGTAGTCGAGTAACGGTGTGCCATCTTAGCCGCTGAAACTGATCGCTCAGTGTATTGCATGAAGAGTTCTTTGCGAGATTCAGGAACACCGAGTAGGCGGATATTCAATACATCGACGATTTGCATACGGGGACGATGCCTTTGCAATTTCTTTTCCCTCAGGCAAACGTGTATTATTTTGTGCATCACTCGATGTGCGAGGGTAGGGAAAGCGGTCTGGAAGGAATCTCCAAGACATCGGCCATGCACACGTTTTCCCTTGTTTCATTTGAGATTATGTCATCTGACAAATGGGCGGCATGGGTCTGTTATATATAGAAGAACATTAAATTTTTTGAAGCTTCGATACACGATAAGTTTCTTCAAAATTGACTTAGTTGCCTGATAGCAGACCCTCAATGGTCCCTTAAGTTTGAAGGAAAACTTCTGTCACCAAAGGTCGCACTCAAATGTCGTGTCACAGTCCTTCGAGCGCAATGGCTTATTTTACAACGGACTGTGCTGCATTCGATGAAATTTTAAACAAACTAAACTGCAATATAATTCCCATCCTAAATTGCACACCAGCACAAGAATGGCTTAGAATTTGTGCGCTGGAGATAAAGAACAGATTACAATAATTCAAGTATGAACTAAAAGTTTCCGCAGCCGATCTGCGTTCCCAATCTTTCCGCAATCGACAGACAAATAATCCGAGCATTGACTGTTTCTTTGGCGGAACCTTCCAGAGGGATTTCGTTCGCCATGTACAGAGCGGATTGGCACTTCATAACACAGTTGATCGAGAGAATAGCAAAATATGAAATAGTGCACTATATTTAATCTTCAAAAAATAACGCAATAGTGCAATTTAAGAAAGCTGTTAAAATGTAATAATTCATGCGAAGTGCAATAGTATAAATTGTTGGCAACAAAATACCATCTAATACTTTCATAAGAATTATCAGATAAACAGTATGTCAAAGCAAATAGTCCGTGTGATCGTATTTATTATTTGGGAGTGGTGGATTGCTCCACTTGCAGCACTCACTGCGGGACGCATCATATGACAGACGATTAGTGTTACGCTCTTTTCCCTATATTTGTATTTCATAATTTCAACTGTAAACCATCGAATATAAAATGATGAAATCTAATGGATTCCGTGAGTACAATTCGCACAATCGACTCTTCCTGTCCACTTTCAAATTGGTCCGTTAGTCTCGGAAATAAATACAAACACTTTTATGCATTTAAAACATGCAAATGGAAGAGAGCATCACAAGCAATTCAATCGCAACGCGATTTAAAAACCACGTCGCATATTCTTTCAAAACATGCATCGCAACAATCGCGCTCATCACAGCACTTCATAAACCGCCAACGAATGATGAAGAATGGCAGATATACTCGACTAATTGCTTGTGCAAACGCTCTATAATAGGTTCACCCATCTCCCATGTGCATAATCCGAGACATATACGAATGGATTCACTTATTAAATGCACTCAGACACTTTCGAGGCTCGACATAGGTGGCTTAAACGCTCGAAGTGGCTTCTTTCGGCATCATGAATCACCTTCAACTTTCTCCCTGCGCGGTAGTCCGAGACACATATGAGCAAACACCCTGTGAGGATAGGGGAAAATTAAATCACTTTGTGCCTAAAAAACGATAACGATGAAACTGATTTCCGATAGCCAATTTTATCATTTCCGAGCTATATACTTCATCGGATCTCAAATGTCACCCAAACTGGAAAAATGTGTTTGCAGCACAATTTTTAGGTGATAGCTCGGTGCTGGCAAATAACTCAAAACTTGTAAATGAATGACGTCGAGGCATCGTTGCAAGATCGCCACTGCCATATCGCCTCGATATTATTTCATATGAGCAGAAGAGACTAAAACGACTATTCAAATTGGGCAATTTTTTATAAAATGGCAAAAGAGGAACAAACTGCCGTACAAGAGGTGGAAAAGTGAGTAGCATATGAGAGCGGAAAATCACTCGAATGAAAAAACCGAACGAATGAAGGAGCGCCAGTAAGTGGAACAATAATTTGAGCCGAGTACAATGCAATAATTTTAGAAAAAAGTCTCGGTCCGGCCGACTTTCTGTTTTGGTCAGAGGTGAGTGTCCTATCGCATTTAGCTAAATCAACTTGAGCTGATTATTGTTATGCAGCATCCCAGAAGAGGTGAAACAAACATAACGCAATGTGTCAATTCTCCAAGCTATTGGCACAAAGATTTCACTCAGTGCACTCATCCTGATGTCTTGGCACCCCATGATACAGCCTCTCCCCTCATGTGAAAATGATCTCTTATGCTACGAACGAACCAACTGATGTAGTGAGGAGTCAAGACTGACTTGTCATGATTGGGAGATCAAAGTCTGAATATGTTAAAGATTCCATCTAGTTATCGTTCTATAACCCTGCAGCAAGCCGTCTTCCTGAACGTTGATCGATATGCAGTTTAAGTGGAATCGAAGTGACCATTGACCCATTTTCTTGCTTTTGGCTGGCAGTCAAAGTGAACCGAAAAAAGGACAAGCATGCTTTTGGGCTCTTAATCAACTCACCTTCCCGGCTTGCTGACAGTTGGGGCTTATGCTGTCATCTATCAACAGTCACCTGGGCATTCACTGATGGGCCATTTGCTCATTTGCTTTACCATTGAGTTTTTGCGAATTCATTCGAAATCATGCAGTTATAGCAGTTGAGTTATAAAGTTAGAGAAACGACTTCAGAAAAAAAATGTAAAAGAGGTAAAAAATATAATGCACTTCTCTCCGAAAGAAGGGATTCCATATAGACGATTTATCAGCTTGGAAGAAATGCATTATGTGAGTACTGTGCGCATTTCAATGGCTTATTTGAGGTGTGATAAATAAGGCCCAAGCGTTATTAGAAGCAGAAGATGTATGCCAGGTTTTCGAAACGGATATAATCTCAGTGCTTGCGACTGTAGCTATTATTCGTAGACACAATTTTGGCGCGTTAATCACCAATTCAGGAGTAAAGAGGGACTACCGCAGTGACCGCTCGCGCTCAAGATATCTCCCACCTCTGCAGGGAGTTATCTGAAACAAGCCTTTGCAGGAATCCCTGCTGGTTTCTTCATCTTTAAGACAGCTGTTGAAAAAGCAGGCCTTTCCATCATGAGCTAAAAGGATATTCCACAAACCATCAGGAAATCCGTAAGGCAGGTGTTCAAGCTCCGTGAAGCAACGTCTTCAAGCAAGACCTACTGGAAGAAATGTTAACCCAGAAACAACAATCTATTGCGGAAAAAAACATCGGGATATAATGAACATAATTAGGAAGGATAAAGGAAAAAGGGAGAAGCTTTATCGGGATCAGCTCAATACTGACATTCAATTGAGAGATTCGTCCACACGTAGTGAAACAAAGTACAAAAGTTTGGTAGATTTACAGATGAAACGCTGAAGTTGAGAAATATTACATCATGAAAGAAGCATGCTCTCTTTCCAGGATAATTTCAACGACAAAAAGCTTCAACGAATGCAATTTTGCAAATGAGACTATGCAGAGACAACGACGACACAAAGAAGGCACCAAATGCACCAAATGCCCGGAAGGCAACTGCATTGCGCTCTGAAGTTCGTGTTTGCACACAGCTTCATATTGCAGTGCAACCCCAAATGCAAGGCCATGTTACTGCATAGGCTTGCATATTCGGCTTATTAAGAAGTTATCGAACAGCTCCAAAATGAGTGACGCACGCCATATTACATAATCGATGGGGGTTGATTGCTGATTAGTGTTACTCTTTGAGTGACACATGGACAAACATGTTACATCACTCTCCCTTCGAGTTCAGGCAAAGAGTTAATAAAAGCCTTCAGGTTGCTCATGAAGTGACCAGAAGTGACCATCAAGCCAGAAAAAAATCCAACGAATTTGAGGAAGAGACACTCGAAGACAATCTTTTACGATGAAGATAGCGCGTTGCCAGTGCTCGGCGTCGACCACCAAAGGACCGTGGCCAAGCAGCCTCATTGCTTAGATCCCGATTACGCTATGTAAAACGTGATCTCTGGTATCTTCCCAAGTATTTCACCACATGGTCATCGAAATCATTGACAGGCTCGACGAGTTTAAGGAAGTGTCATCCGGAAACACAAAATTCCCGGAACGTCATTGAAAGAACTTTTTTTTCATACGAAAAAGGTCATGCCCACTTGTGCTTTGGAAAGATGTCTCCGTTAGGCTGATTGCGCTAAATTTTCTGTAAGCTATGTTGAGCAAACTGTGCAGCGTATAATATATCTTTAAAAAATTTCCAAAGCACATCGGTCGATTGTGTGGGACTTTGATTCCTTGGTTACAGATGGTTATCGCAAACCAACGGAAAAGAACTATTAGAACCCTCGATAAAACTTCACAGATTTAGATGTCTCCTAAATAAACAGTATTCGTTGCGCAGACATCTCCCAAAAGTTCATTTGCAGCAAAAGCTACAATCCACAAAAAGGTTGTGGGTTCTCCTTATGCACTAAACCAAGCACGCCACTGTGTCAGGCGCAAATACGCCTTTTGGATGTCAGTCGCAGCTATTGAATCAAAGCAGCTCTATTAAGTGATGATATCCCGCAATTCAATGCGAATAGTGCAAGCGCAAAAGCAGCAGCAGTGCAAGCACGGTCTCAATAACCATGCAAAAAGGTCGACAAAGGATTTCTCTGTGGTATAGCAGCCCCCCCCCCCC
>JAARMF010000285.1:32329-64197 GCA_022844705.1 Toxascaris leonina
CCCCCCCCCCCCCCCCCCCCAAGGCACCGTTACAGTGAAGTTTTAGGTCTGATACATTGGATGTGTTTTACAAAATGAAAACATTCGGCCCTTTTAAAAATCGGTTTGAGGAACACGAGTTGATCTCATGACGAAGTCTGACGCTGTAGGTGTGGGCTGGATATAGAAAGGCTGACAAGCAGACGCTGAACAATTTACCTCCCCAGACCACATCTCAACGTTTTCCTGACTTGAAACATCCTGTGGTTTTTATCGAGGGTGCACATCCATATTTTCGACCTTTTAGTCTGTTTACTATACGGTGACCAAAGTTCGCTTCATCTCCTCAGCACTATCGACTGTGGGAGTCTCAATTTTTCGTCTTGTCGTTAATATTCATTCGTTTCAGACGACACAGTGATTGTCAAGACTGAATTATGCGAATGGATGATAATCACACGCTCATAGAGGGCCTCTGCAAGGCGTTATTTAAGGACAACGAATGCATGCGACATTCGGCGTGGCTTTTATTCACTCATTCCCTTATATTTGCTTCATTCGCTAACTTCAGTCACAACCTTTCGAACGTAACTAATTGGTGTTCTCAATAAAATTTACATCTACATGGCTATACAGCGCTTTGTCTTGTTTCGAGCACAAATTTTGCTTTTACAAATGACCGCCATGCTGACGTCCGATGGTTCTGGACTATCATGATTACTCTGACGGAATACTTGGACTGCGGAGAGTGGGGAGGAGCGATTGGAGGGGGTGGAGGGTGATGAACAGAAGAGGTTTGCAGAAACGGCTTAAAACAAACTCTGTTATTCAGTCCAGCAATTTTGTTGAACCTCTAATGCAAAAAAAGCAACAACAACACAAAGACCACGTTAAAATCCACAACACGCTAACAATCCAAACGTACAATTGTGTTGTTATGTTGCATCAGCAGATCTGCGCGCTCCTTAGGCAGATTTGATTTCCGCTACAGTGCTTCTCCACAAAATTTATGCCGTGTTCACATCTCAGTTGAATGGACGTTAGAGTTGCTGAGTTTCGTTTGATGTCGTTCGTTTTTCTAGTGCCCAAAGAAACTCTAAGAGTGCGTTATTGAGGTTTAGACTGGTTTTATTAATAAATAATAAAAGATATCAAAAAATCGAGAAGAAATGAGCTTGATGAATAAAAGAAAGCTTGGCAAAATTATAACGATGTAACATTGTAGCGAAAAATTGTGCAGAGAAAAACTATGTTTGGGTGGTTGTTTAATGTGATAACAATGAAGGAGCTTTTACTCGTCCGTTTATTCGAGCGTTCAGGAAAGGGATACAGAAAATGTGTGGAGATGGCGATGCAAATTAAAGTAACACTCGGAAGATTCCCTTCAAACATCGCAACAGCTAATAACACAAGCCGCAACTTTTATAACGCATCGCATCGCAGAATGGCACTGGTGAGCATTTGACGAGTCGTTTTAGCAGGAGCGATTGCTCGTAGCAAATGAGGGCGATTCCCATTGCACAATATAGCGATGTGAAACGCGCCGCGCCGATTGGCCAAACGCGCCGCGTTATGGCCTATTGACGAACACGCGATTACACGCTGTGCTATATTGCACGAGTATCGATCGTGGTGTGGCTCGCATTGCAGCATGCATTTGTGGTATACGTCATGAGTACTTTAATCAGAGGCTTGGAATGCTGAGGTGATAAACCCCGAGGGAAATTTCATCTCCCTACGCAGCCTTCAGATTACAGAACTGTGGATACTGTGCTTTTTAAGTTGGTAAGCTTATGCGTAATTTCATGCTTCGATGGTCACCTTTAATCACTTCGGAAGAGTGAACACAATGGTGCGAGATTCGACCTCGAATATCTAAAACAGCTACTGCATGATCCTCTCGTTGATGTGACATATGTCTGACTAAACTCGATGCTCCACAAAAAACTGGAGAAACCATTTAATTGCTTATTCCATGTCGTGTTATTGCTTTCTTTCAGCACAATGATTTAAACGACTGTATTGGGAATGGCAACAGCGACAAAGGTGTTTCACTTTGCAATACCCCACGCAAATCTACCTCTTCAGGCAGTGTATCGGATTACAAGCTAGCAAATAAGATGTGCCAGAATGGCTTGCACGATATGAGCTTTTGCATTCTCGACTCAAATGCATGACTATACAAAAAACGTCGGAATTTTGAAATGCGTTTTCCTGCGCAACCACCAGTTATGCGAATCATGAAGGAAGGAACGCTTCTTGCCTATGTCAAGGTAGATGTGAAGCAGCTTTCGTGAATGAATCGTCGATGAATAGAGGGCATGGAATTGGGTTCGGAAAGAATGGGATTCTTTCGTTTGCTGTTGCTGAGTTGCGCTTTTTGACTCAACCTGTGGTGGTCAACCTTGCTTCATTTCGATTGCAGTTCAAAGAAATCTTCGTATAAACGGCGGTGCAGGTTGAAGGGTACAAAGGATCTCTTTGCATATTGTGAGAATAAAAAGGGCTGCAACAAGCTGTGGTGTATGTAAAGGGCAATGCAGCAAATGAATGAATGAAAGGCGCGATTGTATGGCAGCTGTATATGAAGCACGAAGTAGATGCAAGAGTTACACGCATATTCTATATGCGCAAATAAAAAGAGTAACAGTAAGAAAAGGACATAAACGGACTCAGAAGAAAGGAAAAGAAGGAAAATGGAGAACTATATCAAGGCGGAGGAATGAACTGTTCAGTAAACTACATTACTGATGGTACTCAAGTCGAATAATTCGAAGCTGCTCATGAACACAGAAAACTTCTCTGCCTGAGCGATTTCACGAAGGAGCTCATTTCAGATACGAACAGTTCCGAGTTGGGAGCTGTAAAGGGTGCTATTCACTGAGCACATTTTATGCGCTAGTTGATAAAGATCGAATCGGCGTTCACATTATTTGAAGAGCGTGAAAAATCCTGCTAACATATATGAAAAACCTTTGGTGATTCTCAACAAGAAGGATCAAATCAAACATGGGTTGACGATATTCCAAGTGCACAAGATCAAAACACTTAACCTAGTCTCATAACTAGATCATCTACTTTAGCGAACTTTTTGTGAAATACGAAACGAGTGCAATATTCTTTGACATTCTTAACAATTTTCTATCACTTATTTGCATATGAACGCATTTGCATACAATATCTCACAATATGTCAGCATTACAAAGCATTTCCTCTACGGTAATGTTCAATGCATCCGTATTGCAAAGAGCGTGTAAAATACTGCTCACCTATAATGTATGTGCGGTGGGGCTCGAACAAATGTTTCAAATGGTCTGGTTATCATCATTTGAGATCAGAATGCTTCTCGAAAAATTTGCATCTAATTGTCGCCTTTTTTCACCTTTAGCTTTTAGCTAACTTTTTTCTTTAGGTGTTAATATTCTTGAAAGAACAAGCTTTTGTTTTCTGATCTGCACATCTGCAAACTAAAAAACGGAACTATGAATTTTGAGAAAGCCGTATTAAGAGCTCGTAGTCATAAAGCATTAATGTTATGAGTCCGATTTAGCAGAGCATCATTTTCATAACACGTTTTGATTTCAGGTCGACCAGATGATGGTTTGCATTTTGCATGCAAAATGAGAAGGTAAGACTGCAAGGAAAACAAGAACTCGGGGACAAGATAAACCTGATGGCGAGGTTTTCGAAGTAAATAGTATATCAAGAGCTGCTCTATTAAGCAGCAGTTCCGAGTCCAGCAAGTTATTGAAAATGCCGTGAGGAGCGCACTTTTAGCTGGGAACTTTTTCGCACCATAAAATTTATCTCCAGTGCTACTATTCCACACCCCGATCGCACTTGTTCTCCATACATTCGCGACGAAATTCGTAGACGAAAGTTGCTCTTTATTTTCGCTTCTTTACGAACGCTGCCCTTTAAAGTTGCGTAACAGCCAGTGCCTGGAAAGTTGTCTTTGGAGAGGGAAGCGCAAAGAACAACTGCATCGTTATGGCCAACAAACCGAGCATCTGTCTGATCTCATCTCTTAGCGGGCTGCACATAGGCACAACTTCCTAATGAACAAATTTCTATACTCAGCAATATTTTTCAGGTAGCGATGCGCATATGGAGTCTTTACAACTGCGGAATATCAACAGAATATGCTTGATCGGCTGACGATGCTCACTGTTGAAGACGACCATACGGAAAACTTCGACTAGAATTCCGTCCGCATCCAGGATGCTGAAGATGCATCTAGCCGTAGTTTCACGCTTCCGAGCATCGACGCCGTACTTTTCGCCCAAACCGACGGAAACATCTGATCGCATATGTTTCTATGGTTCTACACGAATGGTTCAAAAAAACTTTCTTCCCGGGCGAGATGCAAGAAGGTGGTGACGATAATCAACGACTTTCATACCTTTCGGTGCTTCTCCTTCGAGTTTTGATAACGTTGGTTTGCACTGCGATCTTTTTTATAACATTGAGATCCAAAACCAATAATTCATTAGAAACTGAAGCATCTGATGGGCCCTCAATTTAAAGGTTATCTCTGGAACTATTCATCTCTATGCGCACTCTCATCTCAAAAGTCCACTGTTCGCTACTGTGTCGGTCGCGAAGAGCTATTGGAAATTTTTTTCTGCAAGAGATTTGGGTCGGGAAAAAGGTGTAAAAACGCCAACGGTTGTTTAGTGGGAATTTTGTATCGTCTCAGAGCGCACTTCGACTCAATGAAAGTTCACTTGATCTGCAGGAGTTTTTATTTTCAGATGGTGGTGATGGAATGCGCTCAGCACTTGAATATTAATATTAATGTCCTGTTTGAATCGTGCCGAATACTTATTATTTTACATTTTTTAATCATATCGCCAATGAAAAATTGCCTAAGATCCGGACCCAATTTCTTCCGATTTCTGCTCAGATGCCGTAATTGATTTAGTCACTCTCATTGGTCTCACTTGCCATTATCCATTGCACAAGTCTCATCACTCATACTCCTGCGTGTGGTACGATTCACACAGCAAAAAATGGTGAGGCCGAGCACATGCTATAGATCTCATGGTGATAGCATTTGGCCGGGAGGCTATGGATGACGAATTAGGATCCTGCCTATGTGTAATGGTTTTGCAGCCACAAAACAATGACTGTCAGCCAGGTTTAGGCGATGCTACAGGACAACATTTCACTTTTCTTGCTACGTTCGGGCGCACGGGGATGAATTGTTGAAGTTGAAGAACAGCAGGCCGTTGACAACCGTATTCGATCACTCACCTTGTGGCACTCTTCAGCTGTTATTCTCAGTGGGCCAACTTTGTTTTCAACAAGGCTACGAAAAGCTACAGAGGGAGGCAAGCTTGTCAACACCGCTTGAGTCTATTTATTTACAGCGGTAAAGGCGTTCATCATAAACCTTGCGACCGGTGGTCTTTGGACTTAAAAAGAAGCCTTATATACCCAACGAGGAAATTTGCAAAATGAGCTTCATATGTACAGTCAATCTGCGTTACATGCAACCCCTCTCTTCCTGGAGTTACATTCACACACATTTGCTCTGACACTATCGAAAAACAGCAGGCAGTACGCATGAAATTGATAAAGTAATTGCGTGACACAGGGAATACGTCAGCAATCATTGCCAAATTGAATGAATCAAAGGTTTGGTTCATATGAGACAATGCTATGCAACTCGTTTCGCCTACATTGCTATTATGAAGCATGAGCAATAAAGCTGTTCGTGTTAAACTTTTCCCTTCGATAGAAACATTCTTGGCTTCGTGATAGCATATTTATAACATAAAAACAACAGTGTTTATCGATAAAAATAGCTTAGTAACGACTCGGCTGATCCAGTCATTAGTTAAGTTGGAAATATCTTGCTTGAGTTATCCAATTAAGAGTGCTGGTTAATTTCACTGTATTATATTTTCATCATGGAAAACGTCAGTATGGCCAGAAACACCTGTCGCACTTTTGTTGTGAATAGATATTGTTTATTGGTGAGTTTAAAAAGCAAACAAACACGAAAGCGCATGGCACAAACAGATCAGTACATAACGCTACTAGAGGGATATACTTCATGAAGATGACGGTTTTCTCGACTGTTTGCAATCTTCCACTACCGAACACCAAATCTGGTCGACCTGAAATCGAAACGTGTTATGAAAATGATGCTCTGCTAAATCGGACTCATAACATTAATGCTTTATGACTACGAGCTCTTAATACGGCTTTCTCAAAATTCATAGTTCCGTTTTTTAGTTTGCAGATGTGCAGATCAGAAAACAAAAGCTTGTTCTTTCAAGAATATTAACACCTAAAGAAAAAAGTTAGCTAAAAGCTAAAGGTGAAAAAAGGCGACAATTAGATGCAAATTTTTCGAGAAGCATTCTGATCTCAAATGATGATAACCAGACCATTTGAAACATTTGTTCGAGTCTCACCGTGTATGTGCACATAGAGATTAAACAGCTCACATTTAGCTCACTATTTCAATGAATATGAGTTTCATATGAACGATCTTATTTATTCATCTCTCAGGTCAGAACAGTTCAAGAACGGTAAATATCTCAACGTACAGTATTGCGGTGAATGCAAATTGCCGAGCTCGATAAGCAATTCAGAGATTCTTATGAAGAGACGTTGCGTGAAGAGAAAAGTTTAATTATGAGAAACATTTATCTCGAAGACAGTAACCTTTCCGCTGTCGTTAATTGTCACTAATTCGTGCAAATCAAATTCAATTGCTTTCTTTGACGATATTTGACCTTTGTTTGCGCTGGTGCATCAGGTAAGTTCAGGTGAAAGCACTCCGCTATTGCGTGTAAGGAACAAAACCCCACAGATATTTTTGCATTCATAAAACACTTTTGCATTCATTATGCGGACGTGCCTATTGTTGGGTAACTCGAACCATTCTCAGGGAACAGAGCAATGGAATGGTGACAGAGAAATTTGCAGACTGTGCGCTTTTACATTCCGTTCGAGTGAACGACCAGTTTCATAAGTCATCAATAAATGGGTTATTTGACCTGGACTTTATATTTTATCCGATGCGACCGCTTTGCAAATCATTTGCAAAAGACTTTTTCCCTGCACCTTTAAATATTTAAAATAGATAACTGAATGAGTGTGACCGACGTAAGAATTTCGAAACCGTTCGGCAACTTAAATCATGAAAGGGAGATCACCGTGAATGTCCACCAAATTCAGCAAATTTAGTCTTCGCGGTTCGCGAGTCGAAACTACCGATGAGACTGGAGGACAAACATATATTTATGACCAAAGAAGAGATTTCGCTATAATATTGTCTTGCAGAGAGAATTTGCCGATTTGCGAGCTTCCCACAAGTAGATGACTTCATTTTTCATCTGCTCACCCAACTTTCCATGACGAAAGTGTCGTGAAATAAAGGAAAATTGGTCGTTGCAATTTTTGACGTCTTCAAACATTTCTTGTAGCCGATGGACTGGCATGAAAAATGGTATAGGAGACTCCACCCTTGATGCTAATTGAATCTCTCAAGTTTGTTTCTGTGATCGGGACCATACGATAGGCGGCAAGGTGCACATATCCACGTACTTGGATATAAACACGATGGTTGGCTAAATGCTCTTTGCAAATGCAAATCTGCCAATACGCAATTTGCAACAAACACATTGCGTATTCTCAGAAAACCCCTTTCATGTGCGCGATTTTGTACACAAGCTGTTTCCTCGGTGTGAACCTTTGCGAATATTCGGTCCAAGGAACATTCATTCTTCTGAGCTGATGCGATTATTTACGCGTCAGAATTAGGAATCGTCGAACAATCATCATGAATAATTGAACGTGATAGATATTAACGTTTCCTTGTTGAGGAAATATTCAAGATTGGATAAACAAAGTTATTATTATTTCAGAACATAGACATTTCTGGTGAGCGTTGGGATCAGAGGGGCGCTTACAGTGCGTAAAGGCGGGTTTCTGTTTGTGGCGTGCAATCAAAAGGCTAAACTTCTTTGCATTTTCAGAAATCACAGACTCGCCATACACAATATTTGCCTGTTTCCTTCCTTCCTGTAATTGCAATTGATTCACTCCTTAAATTCGCACTTCTTTACTCAAATAAGATTAGAATGAATAATGAGACAATTTAGCTTGTTGGTAGCATCGGTGCTCTACTCTTTCCTCCGAAAATATTTGACAATCTTGAAGATTACTATCGATGTGACTGTTGATAAGGTTGGCCAGTAACTTTAAGGTTCATTGCTTGTTTCAGTCTCATAATCTCTAGGCAATCATACCCTGCATTCGCAAATTGTGCATTCATCGACATTCCATATATCGCCATCCTTTCTAATTACACCGGCCGCTTCACAAAAATTCCCTTTGTATAAATGAAAGGCTCGTCGCTTCCTGCAATTATTACCTCTTTCGAGCGGACCTGCTTTGCATCTTTTAAATGAATGAACAAGTTAAAAGTCATCAGGGATGAAGCACTTTTGATGAATCCAATAACTTTCGAGGGAAAGTTCACTTTAAACATCACGCAGATATGCATTTCCCAGGAAAATAGGCGAGGGAAACAGAGGAGAGATTATAGATGGGATCTTTTTTCACGAAACTTATGAGTTCTTCACAAAAAAAACTGTGAGCCGTTGTCTGAATCGCTAACAGTTGAAATTTTCAAAGACTCTGTAATAGCTCAAAGTTGAAAACAGCAATCTGTGCGACCAATTGTGCTTCGCAATTTGCAAATTTCCGCGAAACTTCAGAATAAAATGAGACGAACGCTTTTTAGATGTTTGAGCGTGGCAAAACAAAGGTGAAATGTGAACGCATTGCTTCGCTTCATTCATTGCCACTGGCATCTCATCCGTGTGTGAGTGTGTATGTGATGTTCACTTGGCTATTTCACTTACGAGCAAATTCTGCTTCTTAGAGTGTACACCAATAGTGACATCCGAAATCCTACTTTTTCAGGTAACACTGTCCTTGTAGACGCGAAAAATATTCGCTTCTAGATGTGCTCATGCTGCCACTTTAGGGATATCCGCAACTGGTAGGATTGGGAATATATTTCTGAGTCTTGTTGCGTAGTCTGAAAATCGGTAAAAGCGAAGGGATACCGCTTCCCTCACTACCTTAAATGGGCTAATGTGGAGCAGGAAGAAATCGTAGTATATGTTTCTTGAAGACCTCAAGGATAACGCGTTGACTCATAAGTAGCAAAACAGTAAAATATGAGGATATCATGCTGTCTTCATGGCTGTGGCCATCATGAACCTCGCCGGAGGTGTACATTACCGCTACCATTTTCGTTCAAAAACAATCAAAAACTTCTTTCCAAACATTTTGAAAACACCCCCCTCTAACTGTACCTGTCAAAATTGGCGGCTGTGGGTTTTGGATTAAGAAAGTCACATCACTACGTCACTTGATCACTTAATTGACCGGACTTTCGAGCGTCGATGACGCTGCCGGTCACAATGCGCTTCCATTAGGGTACCGAGACCCGTGGTTTTGCATTGTTGTAGCCAATAAGTGACGCCACCCCGCTGGCCAGGCGAGCAGGCCACATCACTACGTAGGCGGAATAATTTAGGTGTAATCCACGATCTCTTTAAAAAATCAAAGAGGAGGGGAGGGGAGGGGAGGAATGAAAGTTGAGGTCTCAAAACGTAACAGAAAAAGACATTACAAGCGAGGGACGCATAGATGAGAAGTTTTGGTCTTCGTCTGGTGTTTGTTAGCATCCCAAGGAATTCTTTCCATATTAACCATCTAAAAGCACATAATCCTGTGGGTCCAACAGTTCCAGACAATCGGTTGGTCAAGATGGAGTTCACTTACCGGTTCTGCGTAGCACGACTATCGCTCATAGAGGATGCACACGTTCTCTCGCAACAGGCCTGCCAGACGTTGAGGTTGATTTGGGGGATCTTATCACATGTCTTATAGAAGCTCATCGGTCGATCACCCTTATATTCGAATACATCGTCCTGCAAATTTACCATATTATTTGGCACATTAGTGGAATGCTTCCAACTAGTTTGCAGTCTAAGTTATTTTACAGCAGCATATCGACATTCAAAGAAGCGTATACTCGAAACGTCTTCTCAGTGCACGAACATGCTTTAACAAATTGTGGTCTTGTACATATGCCTTCAGACATTCCTGACCAGACAAATACGTGATCGGTGTGATAAGCGATCGCAGTTATTGTTCGCAATTGCAACCGTTCCCGGCAGTCGCAGTTATATTCAATGATATTCATGTGAACTACAATGTAATACTACCTCTGAACAACCTAGATTTTACTGACTTTATAATCTCCAACAGTTATCTATAATAAAATAATGGTTTTCATTGTCCAACGAAGAGGACGAAATCTTCTTCAACGGCGTTATATCTGACACGGTTAACTTTACCAGCCGTGGCATTCATTCAATAGTTTGCACTCTAAGCGTCAGTTTGCAGCCACAGTTAACTTTACGAGACGTGGCTGTCAACATAGTTTAGACAGGAAGGGAAGGAAAACAGAACGAAGCACACGATCACACTGTTCGCACGACCTCATGAAATACATCATAACATAGTACATATTGTAACACATCAAGTCATTTTTATGGTGTGCTTCATCGGTGATTGAAACACTCAAAGGCCGCCTCAAGCATGTTAGTCGCATGCCAATGTTCTCCAGCTCCAAGCGTACTGCTCATGTAGAATCCATCAGCGGCGACTGTAATGATGCATTTACGACTGTTAAGTTGGATTTCTCAAGAAATAAAGGAACCGTAAGTGGCGGCTTCCTTGAAAACTGACTGCGCTATCACAGGAAAAGAAAAGTTCTAGTTATAAGCGATGAAGCTTGCAAGGCATTTATGGAGTCTCACCTGAACTCTATCGATATCATCGCCATTATTGCAGAGTACAGCAGCAAGTGAGGTTTTGCGAATTTGTTGCAATTGCAGTTGTGTGAAGACACCTTCGTTCTCGTACCTTCAATAATAATTTGCAATAGGAAAGAAACTTTTGCTTTTTTCTCTAAAAGTCATCAACCATTTTGCGCATTCAGCGATAACTGGACAACATTAAAGCACCGAACGCGAGTAATTCCTCAAAATATTTCATTTCTCTGAATTCTATAGCAAATCATTCTTCAACATTGACAATCAATTTAGAATCTCTTTATGAACACTCATTGCAATTTTTTTTTAAGCAAAAACCGTTTCGTTGGATGAACTCAAACATCATAAACATTTGTGTTTAATCGTTTTCCCATGCAGAATTATTAATTTCCACTTCCAAAGATGATCACCTGCTGATTAGGCAACACTATTTCACTTAGGAATGCGCTCGACTGAACAGTCGACCGACTTAATAGACAGATGACGCTAACCAGAAACGGTCTCCAGTACGAAGTCGGCGAAATTGGTCTCCAAGTATGCAAGCGATTGTAGGCCCGACAAGTGCGCCAGCCAATCGTCTTTCAGAGATGCCACCAACCCAAAGGTCAACATTTCCTTTAAAAAGTGGAAAGTCCCAAAGAAATGCTGCGCTGAATTTGATAAGTTGAACGAAAAGGTCGAGAATTTTCGCTTCTGTGGTAACCGACGGATCCGATGGGCGAATCAGCCTCATAAACTGTGGTCGCAAATGGGACACGTTGGTAATTACAATTATGATGCCGGATTCAAAACAAAGATTGAAGAAACGATAAAGGCTGACTAATTGAGTCACGTTGTAGTACCATAAAAAAGTTACCAAAAAATTGTGGATCGATCTCACCTTTCAGCTGATTTGCAAATAAACAATAAGCTCGTTAACGAAGAGGTTCGACGATGAGTTTGAACGTTTAATACACCCTGTGGCAAAGAACTTTCAAAACAAAGATTAGCTGTAAGGTGAGATGCAACGGAAGGGACGAAGGACATATTTTTCATGGGATCTGCACACAGTGCGCATAGTAACGATATGAAAGCATAACATAATGAAAGAAACAATATAATTATATCGAAAGCGCATTTGTTCCATAAAAAATGTTTTTCAAATGTGTAAACCACTTTATTGTTATCTTAAGCGTATTGTGCAGAGAGATTTCTTCCGTCGATTAGTGACGGGAAAATATTTTCGCCCCTCATAGATTTTAATATGAAATAGTGAACATTTAACAGCTGAGGCTCATCAGAAATAACGTTTTTTTTTCAACTTTATTTGGAATCTAAACATTTGGAACCCATTTTCTCTCAAATAACCCGCATATTTTGCACTTCTTGAAACTCTTGATGCTATGAAGAGAGTAGTTCGAAGGACCAAAGAAAGATTGGTAATGTTTAAACTGCATATCCACATATGGTGCAAAACGAAAGAAAAGCTCCTCGATAAATCCCACTATCTAAATACAAACTGCTGCTTCTTGCCGCCCCATTAGCAACCAAAATTATGATGGCACCCTTGGCCCCTTTCTGGAATAGCGAGGAAGTATAGAACACCTTTCAGTACATTAAGTAATGCTGACTGTCTTCTTTCTTTAAAGCATTTTGAAATTTACCGGGGTGCCCGTAAAGCTCTTGGAGCTTCTGGCGAACATTCTCATCTGGGATATCAATTGCGAGGTCGTCCCACGTCTTCGGAACGGTGAGGTTGCACCAACGTCGAAACTCAATATACCTAAAAAAGCGAACTAATTATTTGCTGATTCAAATCAGACAACGTTAGTTGATTTCGGCGACATAGTGAGGTAGTTATCGTGAGCTGACACCACACTGCACCAATTTCGGTCAAAACTCATAGCTGTTCTATTATTGACAGGCGATTATGCCTTCCTTAGTGGCACTTTTCAATTTGCTGTTCGATACTTTTGATGCAAATTTAGGGATTATTAATTGGCAGTTTGCAAAACGCTACTTTTACGAAGTGGAAATGAAAATAGTTAGAGCTCAAGGAATGAATATGGTTGTTTCGGGATATATAATTGATGGCGACAGGAAAATTCAATGGAAATCTAGCAGGAGACGAGAGAAATTTCGTATTGTCGAATGATTTTCCTCGAGATTTCCTGAAGTTTGCAACCGTTTCCATTGATTGTTCGAAATTTTCTGTTATTTACAACGCACATTTACCATTTGCTGTTTGCCGTCAAGTGCTTCCTAAATGAGGCGGAAAACTGTCATTCACTGTTTCCAAGTTATCCCCAAACTGGTCTATACTGTTGATCTCCTGGTGAGTAGAAATACTCGAAGTGAGCTATGAAAAAGTCCCGTAAAGTAATGTGCACTTACCCTGGCAAAGCGTGATCCCGACCTCTTTGAATATTGATCGTCGCCAAGTCATACATCGACTGCAAATAATCCGGATCGATTCGCATGGAAAATCAGGGGAAATCAAATAATCAATGCTCTTTTCGATGTCTGACAGTATGAATGGTCACCATGAATTCTCAAGTGGCCGATAGCATTTTTTTGCTAATAATGACCGATTATAAAACGAGTGAAACAACAATTATTTAAGCCATCTTCTTTTACACAGTGAAGGAGAAATGACGTGGCGTCATGCCAAAGTAGAACGAAAGGAAATGATGTGACAATCTCGAAATGGAACGATAGGTTCATTTAGATATATTGCGGAAATTCAGGATGTGGCAAAAACAACTTAAATAAGCACACCAACAGCTTTCTTGCCATCGAAATCGAACTACAATAATTTGGCTCGTATTGCGTATGTTGAAATAAAAATTCACATCAAAAACTTTAATCCCGATCGACCTTTCTAACAGTCCAAATATATTCTTTTCCGCTTCACTCATCTCAGCTCATCTAATGGCCATCGCATTTTACGAGGATTGGGCCTGCAGTGAATTGCCACTGAAGGATGTAATGGAATTCTTCGCTTGGTGAGAATCTTCCGAATTTTGCAATAACATAAAATATCTCATAACTGTCCATTTGAAACAATGAGGTTGATTACGAGATGAAAGAGTCTTAAAAACCTCATTCTACAATATCAAGCTAGTGTTGCCTTTAATGGACAAAACGATAGATTTTTAGCTCTTCAAATGGAATCATATAATGGAATGGAATTTATCTGCAGAGATAGTGATAACCTTCCCTCATAATGCGGCATAATAAACTACAAAAAAATTTTTGAATCACTTTCCCAATATTGCTGCGATTGCAGTATTCAGTATCCGAAAATCAATCGAGATTGACTGGTTTCACCTCGTGGTAATGCCTCTCGATTGGCTGGTTTTCTCAGCATAAAGTCGAAAGGTGCAACTCCTTCCGTACAGTCTCTCGATAGATAATAGTGATTATCTCTTCACAAGGGCGAGTAAGCTGTGCGGTCATTTAAATTCGACAGAGACAATTTAATAAATGCCTTAGGTTCTCGATACTGTTTTTCTTCTGACATAAGAGGCTCTACTCTCCGTTAATTCTCGAATCGTTTCTCATTCGAAGCAGCTTCTCCGTTATCTTCGATGACCCTAACTGACGAAGACCACATCTCATATTATCTTAACTTTTGTCTGTCAGCCTTACTTAATAAAATCGCTGCATGCACCAGCATGGAGCCTTCATTAAAAGATTCTTGACTATGCTAACTCGATTAACGAAAACCTCACATCACACACAAATGCCGGTAATAGTACCTCTTCGACACGGCTGAACAACTTGTGAGTTAACTCGTTGTTGACAAGTTGCTCCTCTTTTGGTGTCTTCATAGGTGCACCGAAAAGACCGCGCAATAGAGGATCGATGCCGCCTTCAGAAAGAAGTCTTTCCGGTGCGAAGAATGCCTCGTGCAGAGGAATATTCCCTTAAGCAATATCTTTCTATAAACAAAAAGTGAAGAAGCACGGGAAGCATGAAGCAATTCCTTAAGCACCGTTATATTCCCTCGAGCAATGAAGCGCAAAAACGATATTCACTATGACCTTTTGATATAAGAGATTTTATTTTCCTTTAATTCTCTAACTGTTTCTCATTCGGGGCTAAAGTTTATAGGCAGCAAAAATAATGAATGAGACTGGTTTTTAACCCAACTCGTTTTTTGCGTGAAAACTTGAGAATTTCTTCCCACCGTTGGAGTGATCTCGTCGAAATTCAATCTTTTCCACCTAATAGCAACATCATTATAAGTTCAGGATATCTGCACAAAGTTATGATATCTACCCCATTCATAGACAGCTGAGTAAGCAAATGCAGCAATTTGAGAATATTCAGATTCAAAGTTCGCTTGATAATTTTGAGCACACTGCGGAAAAACCTGCGGTGCATCAGTGGATTCAAATCGGTCAAATTCTACCTTCTCTGATCGGCTTAAAATCTTTGCCAAGTCGATAAAGAATCGGATTAACGATTGTATGCCCAAATCGGAGTGCGCCGGCTGAGAAACTGTTCGCCAAGGTTGGGTTCACTTCTGGATCATATCCCTTGTATGGACCGATAAGCTCCGCATAACCATCCTGAAATCAAATATCTCCAAGTTTTTCAAATATAGGATGAGAGAAGGCCAGCTTTCAGAGTATAACTGGATGAAATTATGCCATATCAGCAAAAAACAACTCCCGATTATAGTTTATTGCAATATAATAAAGCTTTTATTGACACAAAAGTCAGCTTCATCTCTTTCATTCACTGCATGATGATCTGAGCGTGTATTCAAAGTTGGTGAGTTTTGTCGTAAAGATGACGCACCCAACATTGGCATTATCGTTTCAGTATTGTGGGATCACAGATCCGTGTTAAGGCAAGCAACGAAATTTAATAACCGACACAAAACACCGCCCAACTCGGCCATACATGGAAAAGTATAGCCTGGTCGTTTCAGTAGCAATTTTGCAACGCATAGTCAGATCGCATTTTTCGATGCTTGGCCGAATTGAGGTCAAGAGCCCACCACGTGGCTCGACTACGCTTTCTGTGGTTTAACAAGAAAGGTCCGCTTCATATGCCAAGCGAAAGGAAACTTTGAGTAAGAGAGGTGGCTTCGTCCAGTGGAACTGAAGCTGTTTAGCAAGACAGGCATGACACACGCAGCTCGATCAATAATTCATGTTTTTTTGTTTGTTCTTCTTGTTATAATAGGAGTCCCATTATACGAGAAAACTTTCCGTTTTATTATTACGAGCTGCACCCACTTTTGCATAGGACGATAACTTGATTATGTATTTCGGTTGCAACAAAAAGTCAAGAGAGGAAATGAAGTAAAATAGGGCTTGATAGTCATTTCAGTGACGAATCTGGTGCAAAAAAAAGAATAGGACAATAAATGTACAAAAAGATGTCATAACTTACAGGCCCAAGTACTTTAGGTAGCCAATGCTCATAGGTGATCACTTGCAGCATTGCGCCTACAAGTTTGCGCGTTTCCTGATAGATGGTTTCTCCATCCCAATGTGGATTGATCTCGAGGAATTTTGTCGCGATGCGATTGTGCTCTCGTAACCACAGTGTGTGCATACTCAAAAGTGCCAACTGAAAAATGTTTCTGATTTCATACTCAGTGAATGAAAATTAATGGGGAAAATTAAGCAAATGAGTTATCGAGTGTTGCTCAGAACTTCTGATTCATTATCACTCCTCAAGCTATCCGTTGATGGCTGCTTCATCAATCGATCTATAATCAGTCGCTTCCTGAGATGCTCAGTACGGTATGCGAACAATATCTAGTTGATAGTTGCTGTTAAAAGTTGTTTGCGCCAACTGCAGAGGGAATTTGGGGTACTCAGCGGAAATGTTTACCACTTAAAATTCACCACAGTTTACTTGCATTCCACTTTATGACGCACAGTATAAAAAACTTTGGCATCATAAAGTTACGTGTATAACTGTACTCGTTTAAATGAACTCATCGAGTTTCATTTTTTGTTACGCTCGAGGAGGGTTCGAATGCCGTGGCGTATATAGGCTTTTACCTTAATGATACCTCACCGGTGGCCAATTGAGGGGGGTCATTGAAGGAGTGACATTACTGTAAATACAATCAGATTTTTGATGGCAACATTACTGTAAAGTTATCTGAAAGGTGAATGCCAGCTATCCACCATCATAGACATGATGTTTATTTAATCACAGAGGCCAGCTGCTAGTGAAGAAGAAAGGCGTTTTTTTACGATTTTGCTTCTCTCATTTCATTTTTCGTTGAGACGCGAATGTTCAGTGCTGTTGGCTATTGGCAGCTCAGCTGGATGGATCTGATGCCGCATATTACTGTTAGAGATTTGCACATCTCTTGGGACGACATAGCTAAATCTTTGAAGTAAGCCCCAGATTCCCATCCTGTTTAAGAGATGAAGGTGGACTTATACGATCACCGGAGATCTAGAATCGGTCTAGATTTTAGGACGATTACATTCAGGTAAAATTATGCAATAATTTGCAGATATGAGGGCTCTCTATCGCATTAAAATTGTTGTGCAACACTCAGCAGTGATAAAATGCATTGCATATAAGCCGTAGCTTATGTGCGCAGTGAATTGCCTGCATTGCTGCATTGCTGCATAAAAAGTTAACGAAATATCATTTTTTCTTGAATCGGCGTTCCACTTCATCAGCCAACTTCACTCAATAAGTTCGCTTCATCTGTGAGTTTTTGAGGAACGAAGTAGACCTGCTTCAGTGAAATCATTCACTATAGATCGCCTATTCAACCTTAAAAGTGGAGAAAATGGTCCGTTGCCATCTATTTGTGAAGGTTAACTGCTGTTTTACCATGCTAAATACAAAAAATGAAAGGAAAATTCCTTAGTATTATCTTCCCTACTCTCCCCTCTCGACAGCAGTAAGCACTCAATTAAAATCATTGGATTTTATGAGTCGGAAGATATTTGAACCTGCTCGTTGGCGCGATAATCACCGGCAAGGAAACAGCTGATCGGATTCTCTCTCGAACGGTTTCGACGGCATTCCATCGCCGATTCTCTTTCGAATGGGAGGTAGGGTTTCTGTGAAGCGGAAACAATATCGAATCGAAGCAGACCATGGTCGCCAAACAGATCTCTTAGATCCAGTGCGTCCACTTCAGAGCTGCCATAAATGCCCGAGCCATCGATATAAGACGTCAACTGAACATCGAAGACAAATTATCATTGCAAGCAGCACACTCTAAGCTACCAAATCACGCCCATGAGTAGCTGGGTATTAATGATTCGATGTTTGTTGAAACATTTGAGCATCACTATCAAATCACAATGTGTTCTCCTTTGTCGATTAATCGGTAAGAGAACGAAACCATTCTCAGCGGTCGTTTAGAGAATAATTATTTCCATTCCTATTTTTGTTTCTTTCAAAATAAGAACGTGCCTATGGTATCACATATTATACCATTTGCAGGAAGATAATCATCGACAGGTTGAGTTTATAGCACGCAGTAACAATCATTAGGTATTCACTTTTGGTCTGAGCATTGTACAGCCATTGTTTATGCATGCAGATAAACTAATAAGCAAGATGAAAGACCTAGTGGCACATACAATGTTCATCTGCTCTCGATAGGTGAGTTGTCTATAAATGGGTCCGGTCTGCCCGGATCCACATGTGGCGCTAGATCTCTCCACCTCGATGCACTTGATCTTCGGCTTATTTCTGCAAAATTCCACTTAATTACCATCTTTCTTGCTTGATTCAATCATCTTTTACTAGGCCAAATACGTATCGTGTACTCAGCCTTGGCTAATTACGATGCAAACGTTTTGTAAATCTTAAGTGCAAAATTGTAGGAATGAATTGTTACAATTTCCGAAGGCGGCTTCAGTGAAAGCATGCATCTGCTCATAAAATAATCACAGAGAATCCAGCTAGACCTCGCTAGTGCTTCCTCCTTCCAAACAAACAGTAGATGAAAAGCACTGAATGAAATATTACAAACTTTGGATTTATCGTGTCCTTCTTTCTCCTACAAACAAATGGTGGAAACAGTTCAATGGAAAGGCGACGGTGATTCCAAGCAGGAAATCCACAGAATTTCCGAGCTCGTTTTCTTTTTGGATTTTCTTTCAATCATTACACAGCTCAGTATGGTGCTTCCGACGATTCCACGAGACTCATCAAGAATATTAGTGCACAACTCAATTTATAAAGCTGGACGATTGTTGAGACGAAAATATTGGAAATTCGGCTCACTCGGAATGCAGTCGAGGGTCCTCAGGTGGCATTGGAACATTATAGCACGGATCGAGGTTCTCGCAAGTTTTGTTGCAAATCGCTCCCTTCATATATGTTTGCCGAGCCAAACCCGGTGCTGTTTGCTCAATATCATGCGCTGAAACCATTGGCATTTTTAATTCACTCATTGTTCATCACCTCAAACTTTATAAAACTGTGCTGTTCGCTTATCGGAAATTGCCTTGATTTATTCAGAGCAGCAAAAATAGCCGCAGTTCTAAAAGTGATGAACAATATTTGAGCGCCAAAGGAAGGTGAACGCATCAAACTGGAAATATCGCAAGAATTGTGGTAATCAACCTGAGTGGGGAATATGATGTTGCCATTAGAAATGACGCCTTTATGCCCATAAACCTTAATTTCCAATCACAGAATTGAATAGGATGGTAGGCCAAACTAGTTCGAAGTGTTGGAAGCAGTTCTCTGTGACAATTTGTATCATTTGAACAGGAGCGTGGAAAAAGACTCAGTCTAATTTCCTCATTCCCCAGTTCGGGGAAAATCCCCTAATTCAGCCTGAAATCTACATGAAAGCTTGCTTAATAATACTTCATTGTCTCTTCTGCTCATCACAGACGAATTGTCAACCGAAAGGTTGGTAGCAACACTCAAAGAGCAACGTTTAACCATGCGAAAAAACGCTGACCCAAGAACTGTCCCCACTGCTTCATCATTGCAGTGTATCCATGATGAGGAGTGATATGTTCCGTGGAAATGAGCTTCAGCGACACAGAGCGTGGATTGGGCTTCTTGAAACCGAAGTAGAGTTTTTCTGGATCCCATCCAACCGGAGTGTTGAACCCATTCTCGTAAATTGGTGGAAGGTTGCGACGGAATGGCGTCTGTGCAACACCCCAAAATGGATGCTCCATATTATTGCACTGTCCATCATAGGATCTAGAAGAAAACATCACGTTCACTGGATGCTCTTCAAATCACATTCTACAACAAACATTACAACGAGCGGAGAAGAATATAATAATGATGATTAAAATCTTTTTGGGAAGAGATAATTCGTGCACTGAGGCACTTGTACAGCTAACATTTTAAAATTAGCAGAGCTGCAAACAGAATCCACCACCAGAAGAATTTATGTGGGATTTACACTTCACTGTGTACCCAATATTGGCTGCCAAAACAGAAGCAATGCATGGATCGGCCTCTCTTTATCACCTCAGAAGACCACTACATACTTCGCCAAAAATACGGATGACGGCAACCAAATCACGCTTCCATCAATTTGGCATCAGTCACACAAAAGAACACAACAGAGCGCACAGTATGTGTATCGTATTAGGAAAGGCACGTGAGGTTCAGTGTTCTAAATCAGTGTAGCTCATCTACCATGAAGGAATTCAGCCACCGATTTTGCTTTTCAGCAACCGGTCATATAAGTGATTATATGATCGCACCAATGCTCATTAAGATGCGAAAATTGTGCAACTCGTTTGGCCTTGCCGTCATTAAGCGGAGACGTGTCACAGACAATGTTATTGAGCAGCAGAATGACTATGGTGCAGTGTGCGTAAAGCCTTCGGCACATATATCTGCAATGGAGCTGTTGAGCAGCCATCGATATGGACAGTGGTCAGTTCAGCGAAATTTGCTGAATTAGTGAAAGTAAAGCATCCAGTTTGACGAATTCTTCCCACTATGTTGCTTATTTAGTGAGTAAGCCTCGTACTATGCTGATGTTTAGCAGAAAAGAGTGTGATGTGTTCAACTTTAAAAAATTCATCAAGTCGCCAAGCAGAACAGCTGCAAAGTTGAGATCTGTGGTGCAGTTACCACACCCAAGTGCACCATTCTTGCATTCTTCGTTGCTATATGACGCAGAATGAGGGTCGACTATTTTTCCAGTCGACCGATGCAATGGATTCTTGTAGACTGCTAAAGACGCAACGCATTTAGGACGAACGCCATATCACACGCATGAAGTTTGACTTCCACATCTGTGGTAGTTCCCTCAGATCGCTGCTGAAGTGTTACCATACACATCGCGCATTCGCAATCTCTGAACACCACTGCAGCGTTGCTTTATAAACAAGATTCACACTTAAGTTTTACCTGTATTTTGAGTAGAGACACATATCTGTACAAGGATTACGGAATGGCCCAGTCACGCAGCCGGATAACTCCATAATCGTTTGGATATGTGAAACGGCCAAAACAGATTCAAAGGAAAAGTTGGTGGGCAGCTCATTGATTGGGAAGTTGAGTCCTGCAATTAAATGATGTAACATTTACTCATGATGTGCTGTGAGCAAGATATGAAGGCTCATTTGTTGCACACCATTCACTCTGCGACGTTAAATTTCACGTGATACCCCTCATTCAACTAGATTCTAAAATTTGTCATTGTGAATTGATAGATGAGTAAAAGTTTTAAAGATATTCGTTTTGCTTAAAATTATGAAATTGATACCATTACGAACGTGCTGTTGAACGAGGAGCAGACTTTGCTCGTAGATCTCTCTCGCCTTTGTCAACTCGATGTTTTGAGGCACACTGAACTTGAATTGCTTCATGAACTCCCATGGGGACGTTATCTCGTAGTTGAATGATGCCTTTGATTCGTTGATTGCTCTGAATTAAAAAATTCCATACGTTCAGAACGCACTAAGTGCTAATTCAAATGTATGAGACGTACGTTACTGCTGCTTTCACTCTAGTGGCATGCAGCGGAAGGCAGGATCTATATATATAGCGCTCCTCTACCAATGTTTCCGTTACGTTCATATGCAGCCATTTTTTTTTTGCCTTCTTTATGATATGAATTAGCTTCAGAAAAAGTGAATATCGCAAACACGCAATTTCCTCATTCTTACGACACTCCCGAAGATGTGATTAGAAATGCATGAAGTTATAGGCTATAACGGCACTTTACGGTAATCGCAATATTGTAATATGGGTTATTTGATGCAATCTATGAGCTTTTTCACTACCTCTTTTAATGCAAGGACGATCGGCAATTGTGTGGTCCTTCCTATTCGTTTGTGCCATTCCGATTTTTTTTTTTTGAAAAACTCGGAACAAATTAACAACGATGTCTAATTTCGGATATATTGAATTCCTTTATCTTCTATAAGACAGACAAACTCGAATTAGCGCTGATCCCAGGAAAGTCACGAAGTTGCTATAGCAATAATTGCCTTGAGGGTGAACTAAGTTGATTTCAAAATTTTTCTTTCGCTTTGCCCATAACCATCCATTGGTCGAGCTATCATTCATTTCACTTCATTGATAGCGGAAATGCAAGAGAACGCTCAATTCTATGCAGATTCATTCAAACGCCTCATTGCAGTGTGTCTGATTGGTCTTTTTTAATTTGAAGTGATCCCCAATCGGTGAGCGTTGTGCATTTCCAATCGCCCAACAATCTCTTTGAGAAATTATTCTAAGCTTCTCTCAGCTCAAATAATCTCTGAAAGATTTAAATTACATGAGATACAACTCTCAAAAATAGCATCAACATTTTTCAGCGTAAATTTCACTCTGTAATGGACCTATCGCAGTCAGCACTTCTAGAAGCATTCGTTTTGGTATAACTAAAATGAGAGGCTCCCTCTCTGGATGCTTCCGAATATTAACGTTTTTCACTAGCGCACAAGAACGCAATCGCAGGCCATTTCCCATTCAACACCTTTCAGCAAATATGCCTCGAAGCCGAAATTTCGATGAAAAACCAATAAGAATACGTATTCCCTTGACGACGAAATGACGCAGATGAAATTGCTCAATAGGTTCATATGTGTTTAAGTCGCTCGAGGTGCTACATGCATCAATTCTCGCTGCGATACCTAATGATTGCCACTCAACTGACCAATTTTCAGTGGAAACTTCCGCTATCGCCTCTTACATTCACTTTTTTTGCGCACCGAAAAGTCAACCAGATCGATAGAATTAAAATGACGGCTACCTGTCGACATTGCTCCTGGCTTTTTGGACAATCGTACGAAGAACGTCTTTGGTGAGCGCCTCGTCGAGTATCTCTTGTTGTGGCAAATGCACCTTAAGTGTCGCTTCAGCTAGTGCTGTCCCTATGGGACTACTCGCTCTGCAGCTATAAGTGCCTTCATCTTCTCGAGTTGCATGACGAATCGTCAATTCTGTGCCGAAATGTGCGAACTGCAAAAGTCGGTACATTCTACCAGAAACCTAGGCATGTCGGCACTAAACACTGTCGAATAAATAAATTTCTGACTTATCTGGGTGCTGACGAATGAGTGAGGCGATGCAATTTGCTGCTGCATTTGTGCAAAAACCATGCAAGACACAAAGAAACTGTTAGCATAAATTTCGATGCTCGACGAGGCATCTATTAACTTAACGGATGACTCTCATATGGCATAATGATCCATCGCGGTTAACCAATTTCAATGGACAACTCAGCCTCTTTGTTGCCTGAAGCGTTCCTTAATCGAATGCTGCAAGAAACCTACCAAAGCAACACCTCATCTTTTATTAACCATATTCATAGAGAGAGGCTGGAAAAGTGGCACATTCCCCTCTAAACAATGGCACAAATGTGATTTGTTCTACTGAACCTTTCAGATTCTGCGGCAAAAACACTAAGCGGGAAATATGGGTTTCAACATTCAACGTTTTCTTCCGCGTGCGATTAAAGTTTGAATTGAATTTCAAAAACGGACATTAGTAGCAATGGTTTTCAAAGAACAGTGCTTCCTGAACGTAATTCATCATTAGAGGATGCAGTGGTGAGGATGCGTGTGCAGTGATGCGTGAGTTTAAAACGAAAGAGAAGCCGAACGACGTATCGTTTTGTTGCCAGATTTTTGCTTCATAGTTGAGTGATTGCCAATCTTATTCTCACTTTCACTGCCAAACCTCACAACAACCTGGATGGTATGAGACCTGAATTACAGACAAAATTTCAAGTGTACTGAAGAAGATGATGAAATTGCAGTGAAAATGAGGACTCACAATAACTCTGCATAGAAAAGAAACCATATATAAGAAGACACAATTTCTTGCTTTTCCAGGAGTGAACATTTGAACATTTAGTTGTCGTTTAAGGTTCTTTAGACGAGCACATTCTATTCTCATCACACAGATATTGGTTGACTTTTATATAGTGAAAATCATCTTGAAATGACTGATAAGGGTTGCATTTCACTGAAAAGAGCTTGCGATCTCTCCAGAGCTTATAATTCGACTTTTACTTGGAGACGTCTAAACGACGAGGCGAACATTCGTAATTAAGCAGCTGCTTACAAAAATCTAACCTCGTGTAACGGGCCATAGTTTTTCGATGGGGTATATAATCGAAAGGGAGGAAATATTATGCAGTTGATTTTGTATGCCGGATAACAGGTAACAGACATTGAGAGGCTAGATTGCTATTGGAAGTATATGACTCAGGATGAGGTTTGAAAAAGACAGCCACTTTTATCTTTGAAGAATCAGAAAGAGGCCAAAGCTGATCGTGCAAGCTAAGCACTTCCCAAAGCAAAACAGTTGCAGCCTACAAAATGTCAGGAAAGCCTGTAAATGGTAGGTGAAAGATGGACGCTGCTGCAAAGCTACTAAGTGCGTATAAAAAATGACTGTCGAAATCAGTCTTGAAGACGTGAAGAAATCTGACGCAAACTACAGTTTCAAATCCCTTTCTGACATTATTTTGAGTGTTTACATTCACGAACATTCCCATCTGTGAAATTTGAACATTGCCTTGTGAGATGGTCACAAAACACCCTCTCACCTAGCATGCTACTCCCTCATAAAGTGACTTCCAAGCATGACTTTCGATATGCTCAACTGACACGTTTTTAGCACTTAATTGATTGAAAATTCCGGATTTTGGAAATGCAATTGCAGCGCTCGCCATAGCGACATCAAAACATCTCGCCAACCGCTTCCTTTAAAATAATTGGAAGTTCAACATTCGAAAATCCCCATATAATGAATTTAGCTACGATATCAATGCTTGTACAACTGAAACTGTTGGCGAGACGAAAAACTATCCAAGTGTCACGTCGTATCATTTCCTTTCTCAAAGCACCACAATAATAACTTGTGATTTGGTATACGGGACTATAGGAGGGGTGCAGAGGGTTCACACATTCTCTCTTTCACTTTCGCTGAAGGTGCCGACGTGAAAGTTTTCTGGGGATATTCACTAAACCAGCCGATGCGATGGTTCTCAAAGAGCAAAATTCTGAAAGCATTCGCATGCAAAACTGATTCAAAACGGATTCTCTACACTTATTGAACTTCACATCAAAAGTTCCCAACTACCTGTCAAACCAACTCATTTAAGTACTTCCCAAGCTTTTGAGAATTTCCTAAAGCATTCGTATGGCAGAATTTGTTCGTTTATTCTTCACCAATGAACATTCCCTAACATTCATTCCACTCAGACAAGATGCAATTTTGAGACACAGTGATGAGAATCATCACAGCGAATAAGCTATCCGACGTGCTTAGAATTGGCCTTTGTTCAACTTAAAGATAGGTTCAATTTTATAGGCCACTCTCGAGACATAACATTCGAACTTCCATCACAAATGGAGTGCTGACGACTCCCTTCATGGCTTAATTTCTTGTTGACGTATATATTTGATGCTCCTTGAAAAGAAGCAGAGTTCTGATAGAACCTAAACTAGAGGGAATCAGTAAAGCGGAGAACGAAGCTATGAAATGACGAACAAGACGCCGCATCGTTCAATTTGGCACCGTAACAATCCTTGGCACATAATCCGGTCTATATATCCTCTTGCTGACAGCGTATTCACGTTGAAATCGCGTAGAGTGCGGCTCAAAGATGTATTCAATGACTAGTGAAATAGTTTGGCGCAGACGGGGATAGATCCAAGACCTATCGCGCTACTGGTAAGCGTTGAACCATTGGGATACCGCCGAAGTCCTCAATGACCTCCTCGCTATGCAAAAAAAAAGCACAAAAAGAATTCCAAAATTTGACTAATCCGATCAGCTGCTCAAATTTAGTGCGACAGACTGCTCTTTCCTTCTTACCGAGTGAAAGGTGGAAACTGGTCAGCGTGGAATGTCTTGTAAATATGTAGTCTGAAGTGACACTAGCCTATGAGCCTCGCAATTTGGAAACCTTCAACTGGTTGGAAATATTGAAGCTGGTAGGCAAATGGGAGACCAGTACAGTCTGGAAACCAACCATGACATGAGGATCATTGCTATCAAGCCGATTTCCTTCGAAAGTCCAGGTAATTTCTGGTGGAGGCTGCCCACTTGCTCTGCAAACGAATGTCACCGGCTGTCCGGGAGTGACAGTCTTCGATTGAGGACTGTCGATTATCAATGGCGTTGAACTGTTGGTAATGCCCAAATCAAACGAGTGCTGAACTCGACCATTCTTGTTGCTTGCAAGGCATGTATACCTGCAAACAAATGCGCGCATAATGAATGCTTCTTGTGTTATGACTGAACGGCGAGTGGTGGACTCGAATAGGGCTCATCCTTTCATCACAAACAGCATCGTTGCACATGTGCGCATTAATGTGTTGCAAATGGAATTGAGCTATCATTATAGGCAATATGACTATAAAGCAACATATTATTAACATCATTGTGTGAGTTAATCGCATCACGCACTCCTAAAATCGGTTTCCTTTCTTCATAGTTGATTGCTTTCGCACAGAATGGTGAATAACAACATAAAGACTAACTTCCCGACGTCACTTTGTTGATACGGATAAATGGTGAGCAAAGAATTATCGTCGCTGAATGAAAACTTCCGAGTTGGTGCGATTTGCTCACCGTTGAAGTACCATGAAATTAACGGTCGTGGCTTCCCTGAAACGGCAGAAAGCATCTGTGAAACGTGAATCGGTATTTCGGAGAGGTCGCTCACATCGTTCAGAGTTCTGATTGCAAATATCGACTGAATCCGAGTAGGTAACCTCAGCTGCGTTTGCGTGGTGGAATTCTCCCTCAGTCAGTTCCTTTGCATCTCCTAACCACCTAATCAGCGGAGTACGATCCTCTAGAGGTTGTGCGAGTGCCCTTCAACATCGTCTGTCAGTGATCCGAACGTTCCGTTATTTCATCTCTGCCATGCATGAATTGAAGTGCGGCGGTGTAAGCCTGCTCAAAAGCATATTGGATGTCAAATAAAGCGGTGAATATTGCAATTCTCCACCAAAATTAAAAGCAAAAAGGGGCATTGGAAGCGCTCAAGAAAATATGAACCCGAGCAGAAAATATTCGTCTCGAAAATGCACACTGAGAACCGACATCACCAAAACTATGATCAGTTCCAACTCTAGGTAGAGATCTCCAACTTCATTTGACCGATTTTTGTGGATCTTGCTCATAAACTGGAGTTTTAATATGGTCTCCATAAATCACTCAGGTCGCAATCTCAACTCACGGTCAACTATGTATCTGTAGCCTTCGGGCCCGGAATTACTTTTTCATAGTCGGCAGCTACACGTGTTCTTTTTGAAATGCACTATCATACTACTGCAATGTGATATTTGCTAAAGAATACACGCCTCACAAGCATAGTGGCCGCAATGCTGTCAGGTTTGAATGCGAAACCTTAACCTAATAGCTCCAAGAAAGCGACATTAGACGCATCAAATATTTCGCTGTTATGAGTGTTGAGGTGAATTCAGACGATTGCAGCCAGGCATTTCAATTGCTGCTGTTGAATTTTCACGTTTACGTAAATTTTGAATGGTATCACTGATATGGTGCGCATTATGGAGGGAATGGAGAGCACCAGGTTGTGTCCACTTGCTTAACTATTAGTTCACATTTGCACCGATATGCTTCTAACATTCTCACATATTTGGACAATTCGAACGCTCCATTATAGGTGTAATGAATGCGAATATTTCAGTTTTTACATCTTTTCATCCTCATTTTCAGCAATCATACCATGTGCCAATGCCCACAATGCACAACATCGAGCGGTGCTCTGACAAATTCGCAAGATTGCCACATGACAATCGTGAACAAATTCTGTTCGATTGGGGCTATAAAAAGACTGTTGAATAGAGCGAAGCTGCTTCATGTTGTACTTTCCATGAGCGAAAGTGATTGGGACAGTTGAGAGGAATTTTCCGAGCCAAGCAAAATAAGTTCTCATAAGACGTTTATGATGTCTAATTTTTGCAGTATTTCCGGGTTGTTCAGAGGTTTAAATGCATTTATATACCAAGGAGCAAGCACAACTGTGTTCATGACTGTACTTTCCATGTGTTCTAGTGGACAATCTTGCTTCGTACTGAGTGACACTCGGTTTCTTTCGTTCAAAATATCACTAGTTCAGCTTGTTTTGTTCAAGCAATCCCCCCCTAAATTGGAGATGTAATGATGACCAAAGTTCTGAAAATCATGTTGCTCAAGTTTAACTTTCTTCATGATATCACATCGAAGGATATCACAAAAAATTCATCAATGAGACAACCAAAATTTCATCTCGTTAAGAATACCGTTGCAATCTCTTTCGATATGGAAAGTTTTTCGCTGTAATAATGATGAGAAAGTAAAACAGTCAAAGTGAAGAGGGAGCATAAGAAATGCGAATAAACTTGAGAGGAGGTAAAAGAAATTGTGACCGTCTGATAATCTATTTATTTTCTAAATCCAAACAATGGCCAGCCGTTTTTCCATTCCCGCTCTGCGGCTTTAAACATCTGACTCTTTTCTTCCAAATCCACAAGCCATTTCAGAAGATGCACAGTGATGGAACTTCAGCTGCGCAAAAATTGGACAAGTACGTCAGCAATGTAGAAATCTTTTCACACCATAGGTACCAATGGTGCAAAATTTTATTCCCTGCGAGGATAGGTCGAGATTCTGAAATGGTTTTTTTAAGAACCTCAAGACCACAAAACATTTTGCAACCCGACAATCTAAGCCTTTACAGATAAGAACAAAAACATTGCTTACCTGTCGCTTCACAGGTGAGCTTTACAGCTGATCCCTCGCGATAACTGCTATTCGAAGGCGTCGCTGTGAAATATGGAACACGCTCGAGAAGATGCTGTCCATGATAGTAGCTAAATGAAATACAGAAGTGACATCGAGAGCGAAAAGGCTGAAGTATGAGCGAAGCAAGCAGAAACCAGTAGTCACTCCAAGGCCCAATGAATCTCGAGTTGCAGCGACCCCTAACAGTTTTCGCTTCTGCTACTCTCGTTGCACACATATTGGGCTTTAACGCTGTTGTGAGTAGTCGTTGACTTTGGTCACCCCTCTAATCGCAAGGATGTGAAAATAAGGACCAATATTCTTCAGCATTTATGTGACTGCCACCAGCTTTCATGGCGCTCTCGCCAATACTGACATCCTGTTTCCTGTTCATAAATACGACTCTAATGAATTGTTGCTTTGTGAAATAAGATTTCTTGATGCTATCCTCATCAACATGCTTCTTTAACAACGAAAAATCAGTGGTCACTACCTGACCGATGCGTTTGCAGTAAAAGTCTACTCGACAACAGTGTCAACTACCGTCCACTACTGTTTTTCCATGCAAGAAGGCACTTCGAAAAGATATAAGTTGTTATTTGATGATTTGTCGTCACAGTTGTTATGTAAACTCAGAAAAAAAAGCTGAACACTATGCATTTGAAAGCTTTAGGAAAAAACAACTCGCATAAACACTCATTAATCCGTTTTCATGGAGTGGTGAGATGACAAACGTTTCATGAATCAGACAACCACCGGCTCCCTACCACGACCATTTTCGACCTCACAGGAAACTCCGAATACAATACCTTCCACACACCGGTCCTCTGATCCCGAGCCGCTTCGCCCGAATTGGGAAAGTTGATCGTTTTTTAATAGATATGGCTGATTCTCTGGTTCAGAGGATGGTATTTGATTAATGACTGATTGGTCATTGATGAAGGATGAACGAGAAAAATTTGAATTTGTTTCGTCTTTTGAAGCGAACAGCATCATTATGACAGCATATTTCGTTAGAATAGCACTCGAGTGAGCCTTGGCTATCATTTTCGTTGAGAGCATCAAAGACTTACAAATCTTTCAGAATTAATTCGTTAGGGTGGGGAACCTTTGGGGACTTGAATGCCGTTCATGATGAGGGACGTCGCACGGAGTGCGGCACCCTAGTGATGCCACGTTATATGTACGAGGCACGAACTGCGATGAACCGCAATCATTGCAGTCCACTCTGATTACTTAAGAGCAAGCAGAAAGTATTTCATCTGAGAATTTGTATGCTGGTTTTCGTGCACAAAAGAATTTGCACGAGGCATCTGAGGAACACATCAACCTTTTCGTGCAATTAATCTTTCTATTGCATGACTATGCAGAAAGTGACGTTGCAGAATGTATTCTCATGACTTCGGTTGTTTTATTATTTTTTCGTCATAAATACTTTGAAAGTAGGGTTGTGAGTTTTGCACAAAAAACTGCTCAATTTAAAAGAGCTGCAAGCGAATTTTTCCTCATATCATGTGCGAAGCAATTCATTCATTGCACATCTTGTTTTGTGCTCACATACAGAATAAACCAACTCATTCATATTAGGATGGGTTCTTACCATTCAGACTGATTGATTGAACTGATTGGACATACATCCAAGGACAGAAATATACAAGCGCATGTGCGTAACCCAAACCGACCGTCATTGAGATAAAATGTTTTTGCTTATTGCAGCCAAAGAATGGGATTAGACCATGTAGCGCAGCATTATCTCTTATATATCTCAATGATGGAACTATGTAGATAGATAGGATCTCTTTGCTAATTCAGCTTTAAACTCCTCCCGAAAAGTGAAGAAACAGAAAAATCAAATTCGACACGTTGACTCATAAGTTCGAGTATCTGAACGCAGGTTTATGTGTTCAGTACGGATATATGCGAATCCTGAGAGTCTGAGAACTCGCATTTGTGTGTATTCTATAATATTTCTTTGAATGCCCTAATATATACACACGATGGGGCTTATAAAATACTTTTTTTTTCAAAATTGGTCCCAAAGGAAGCATTCAATGAGTTCAGATAACACTGGCCAACAGATAAATTTCGTAAGAGATGAGTTGAGATGAACTTCATGCAATAGCAGCTTTGAATAGTGACTCGGATTTGCAATTCGCTTTTTGTGCCTGTCAAATATGTCGGATTCTAATGAAAAATTGAGCATTTGTGGAGTGATGCCTTTGGGAATCGAGTGCCATGATTGACAACCTGAAGAATTTTCCGATGTCATCTATCTGCCATTTTGAATGCACCGAGTGGCATTCTGTTCACACCGAAGTACAAAAAGTCCGAACCATTCCCTCCAACCCAACCCTCTTGCAAACCAATGATTTTGATATATTTCGTCCTGGCACATTGGCCATCATAAAGCTTCGGTTAAAGCATAGAAGAACCAGCCTCTCAGACATTGTAAAATCATGATTCTTCATCTCGTCACTCGCATATGTTGGGAATTTGATGGCCAGAAGATGTTTCCGGAAATGACCCGAAGGGATGTTAGAAAATTTCATCCGGAATGTCAAAAATCTCTTTCTGCTTGGTGGATGAAGATAAACGCCATCTTGGTCACCTCCGAGAATTATTACAACAGTAGCAAAAATTTGTCAGA
Source organism: Toxascaris leonina (assembly GCA_022844705.1). Lineage (NCBI taxonomy): Eukaryota > Metazoa > Nematoda > Chromadorea > Rhabditida > Ascarididae > Toxascaris > Toxascaris leonina. The sequence continues at coordinate 64,004 of JAARMF010000285.1, forward strand.
TTCCTGAGCGCAGCATCTCCTAGACAACCAATTTTCGACCGCATTATATCTAAATATATCACTGAGAGACTAGCACACATTTATTTCTTCTTTATAATCTCACTCGCCGCTTTGGATCTGGTATGGCAAGTCACTTATCATCCAGAAACTGCCCACTGCAAACTTTTCTAGTTGCCATCCCTTCCCCCCCCCCT
>JAARMF010000285.1:64379-80852 GCA_022844705.1 Toxascaris leonina
TTTTGTTTCCCCCCCCCCCCCCCCCCCCCCCCCCCCGCTCATATCTAGAGTGATTGACTCTTCCGAGTTTGCAATTATTTAGATATAAGAGCAGCGCGCATTAATTTCTCTTCTAATACTCACTTATCGTATAAACTACAATAATGAAATTTCCCACTTATGATTGCACCCACTATTTCCTTTTCGAATTAGCACCGCTGTTCTCTATAATGCATTCTTTACAATATTTATCGCAACGATTGCATCTCTATCGAAATCTCAAGCTGCAGCATTTTGTACACTCTTTTCATATGTGACATCGCTTCGCAATGTTTAAACATTTTCTGGATGAAATGCGCGAAGAAGATCGCCAAATTTGCTTTTCCTTTTCACGTGGATGGCCGCTATGCCAAAAATGATTGCGATCTGCCAACCTTTTGGCACTTCGCAATAAAAACATCGCCTTCCAAATTATTCAGTGATACGTTGCAAAACAACACACGATTTTATTTAATATCCGCTGCCAAAAAAATCGGATATTCTAAATTTTCAGCAGCTTCTTGCAGAGACATTCAATTTTTTGAGCTTTTTAGTAAATAGCCTCTATGACATTTGAACTGTTACAAGAAACTGCCAAAGTGGGAATATCGAAAATTTCAACTTTACAAAGCCCAGCGATTTTTCTGATAATGGAACATCCCGAATTTGGTAACTCTAGCATCAGTAGATCTCTAGTTGAAGCTATCGGATAGAGATGCAGATAAATGCATACATACGGACACTCCGATACCACAACACACTTGGCAAAGAGAAATTTGTAGAAGCAAATAAAGGAACCCACCTGTCTGCGCTTATATAAGCGAAAAGTTGAAGGCCAAGGAGGAGGATAGTGATACACATCCTGCAATAAGGACTTTGCGACATTGCTCATTGTGTTTTCGGAAATATTAACGCGTATCGAAGGTATGCGATTGAAAGAATTCAGAACACATTGGAGGCTAATCAACAACGCAAAATGGAAGTTTTAATGAAACAATTACAGCTTGTTGTGAGTTGAACCACAAGCTAGATCTGAAGCAACAAAGAAGGAGTAATTCTATAGAAATACTTGCACAGTTTGCATTCAGAGCTTGTCCGAACCACACTTCGAGCGTGGATTCTTTTAAATAGTGTGATTAAAGAGGCAGTTGTGTTATCGATGTAGCAATCCAGCTGGAAATGTGTTATAATAAAACACGTCCAGTTTACACTCTGTGTTTACAATGAAGGATAATTTATGCATTATATGTTTGAGTGACTTTGATATATGAATAAGAAAAAGCACAAAGAAAGATATAGGAAGCGCACGAGATATTGAATGCGATATTAAGCATCCTATGAGGTGTCTGCGATAAACGTCATAAATACTTGAGGCAAACGCTTGTAAGCAGTCACATAAATTGCTGCAAAGCGCAATGCCATAAGCAACTAAAGTGACATTTGCATGCGCGCAATCAAAGAAACATATTCTCGAACATTGATTAGTGTGCACAAAAGAAGAGTAAAAAAATTTCTGGCTGCATCCCACGAGAGAAATCCACCATACGGTCTTGTCACTGAACTTTTTCCTCGTGCCTTCTCATCAATCTTTCATTGCAGTCGTCTTCGGTCTTCAGCTCATTTCTTTACGTTTAAACTACGCCCTTTTACATTTTCGAACGCATTTGTTGCATTTGAACCGTGTCCTCTCGATTATTTCAATCCCAAGGCAATACGGTTCCTTAAGAAAATGATTGGTGCCTAGCTCGGCAGAACCTATGATTTACACAACAAATTAGCCTGACAATAAGAAAGGATTCGTTGCAGTCCTGAAAGCAATGAACAAACGAAGTAATCAAACGGGTGCAAAAAGTGGAAGATTATGGCAGCAAACAGTGCAAAGGCAGGCGTTCAAAATGGTCGACACTGCATATATTCTAAGATGATGGAGAGGATGATCACTACCGGCAAGATGAGAGAACACATTGAGGAAGTGAAATAGAGGGGTGAAGGGATTCAAATGGCTAGAGGAGGATTCCTGTCCAAATTCATCCCTCGAATTTTTGTAGCAAGTATTCGGCAACATGAAATCATAGGTTTTGTGTGCTAGATTCATCGATCCTGGGAATGGGCGAGTAGCTAGCCAGAGTTAACCCTGCCGCCCGAGAGCATAAAGCACAATATTTATAAGCAAATCACTTGGAGTGAGCAGGCAGGAAATAATTGAACAAGATCTGCCAGAAACAAGAGACTAGGTGACAGACTAATGCATCAAATCCAAGTTCAACAAAAAAAAAAATGCTGGCATGCGCTATAGATGATAACGGTAATATCGTCTCGATGAATCAGGAGAATGCATTCGATAAAAGTGGAAAATGGTATGGTTGTCAATATTTAAAACAGGAATGTGCTAGAGGGAACATTATCCCATTGAGTGAATCGTCACTATGGTTGAAGCAAACACTGAAATTCTTGGAAAGGGATTAGTTGGAGGAAGCATACATTTTACATCGTTTAGCAGAAAGCGACATTTTCTTCGCAGCTAGAAGAAGAACAAATTGTATATATAGCAATAGCTCCCTAATGAAAAGCTACACGACATCAATCCGCCGGCGAATTAATCTGTGCACTCCAACTACAGATACAAAATGGCGAGCTGATGAAAAAATCGGAGCAACTACGAGCGTGCAACGGCGTCAAGCACCTACTAACAGATGCGCAACGAAAGAAGCTCGAAGGATCCATCTCGATGGCGACGCAAATAGCAAGGGGCGGTACGAAGAGCATTACTCTCAAGCGAGGCTCTCCTTTGATGAAACGGAATAACCGCTTGAGGTTCGATATAGATGGTGCATCTCTCAGATAAGACATGCAGGAAGAACGAAACGTTCGTTTATCTACATGCTTGGAAGATGAAGAACGAAGATAGCTCCTGTGCTTCTCGCTCAAGTGAGAAGCTTGCTAAGACGAATATCAAGCATGTGATGTTGAACGATTAGATGAACGAGGTGAATGGTTCAGAAATTAGCATTCTCATCAGGCTATTGCATTGTTCTGTGAAGTTCTGTGGAAACAATTCTTGAACAAGTATGCATGGGCTTTCTTCTGTCTCTGGCTGTTGTGTTTGTGTCAGTTGCAGATGTTTCTTCACAAAGAGACTTTGAGTTGCGCTTATCTGCAGTCTAACCGCCATCTGCTAAAGCAAATGAAAAGAAATAGCTAAACGTCGAATATTTCTGGTGAACACAACGGTGTAAATATGATGAATGAAACATATGCCGTGTGAATACACAGTGGCAACTAAGAAGTGCGGAAGTGCTATATGCGCACAAACAGAACATCTCGAAGAGTTGAGGAGAATGAATTGAGCTCATCTACTACAGACTTATACCATAATTGTTTTCGAAAAGACCCTCTAATTTTATAGCTTTTTATTTGGGTACCTTCAGGCGAATATGGCTTTCATTCGAGTGGAGGAATCATGAAAGGACCCTATTCACTCGAGTGCGGGTAGCGCAACAAAATCAGCCATTCAAACAATAAATACTTAAATGAGTATCAAGATGAAAAAGTACATGCGTTGTGCAGAGGTATATATGTGTTTACCTCATGCCACAGCATATAAACATTCGAGAGACGAAGAATTGAGGATTAAAAGTTCGTTGAGATGGAGCGATTCCAGATTTTATAGTTGAACGCATTGAAGGGGCTTATTGAAGAATAAATCACAGAGAATCTCTAGTTTGTGGCGAATGTAGACTGCTTTTATTAGATGCCTCTGCAGTCTGCGTCTGTCAAGAAGACCTTACAAATCAGACGAAACATCGAATGAAAGCTAATTGCCGCTGCGGTGTTAATGCCTGCTAAAGCTTCCAAAGGTCACTTTGCTGAATCTTCTTGCTGCTCATTGCTCATTGCAATAATTCTTCGTTTATTGCGATAAGCAGTGCAGATTCTGGGAAGTGTTGAAAACCGCTTCTTAATGATGCGTGGCCGTTCTCATTTCGATTATTATTAAGTTCATTTAGAGGTTGAAGTTGTTCGTTGGTAATGTTAGATGGCAATTAATCCAATGCCAACAATGAACGATCATCGGTAAAGAACCACATTCGCGAAACCATTGAAATCGGTTGGCCACCATCGAAAAATTTTGAAAGGGGTTTCTCAGCCTCCGAACGACTGTGATACGAATGAATACTAGAGTGAAAGCCAGGATAGGTGAGAAATAGTTGAAATACAGCGTTTTGTGTTGAGCAAAGAAATAGTGCAAAAAACACTGATTAGTCCATTTGAATACGGCAGAAATACTGATCACACCAAAGAAATTATACAGACGAAAGGAATGCTAAAAAAATTGATAGATAGCCAAAGAAAGAGGATGAAAATACTCGGAGAGATACTGTAAAAATATTGCATAGGCCAAAGAAAAAAGATAAATGCAGATGGGCCAAAAGGCCGCAGGACAGTGGGCGGGCAATAACAGGAATGCTTCGAAGCTGCGCAGGCACTGCTGGGCCAAACGAAGCGTGAGAATGTATACATCCACATGACGGATTATTGACCTCAATGGCCCAAAGGATGTGCCGCAATGGTTGAAATTTTGAAAGGCATCAAAGAATTTCAGACACCTTTTCTTCACCCGAGAAAAGTCGGGAAAAACCAATGTACAGTCGCGCCTTTGTTTACAGTTTGTTTGCGTCTGCAATTGTTCACACTGTAAACAAACCAAGTTTCTAAACAATGCAAATGTTTAGACAGTGAAATTCATAGGTGTTGTCCTAAACCAGCTAGTTTCTAACACATTCGGGTACTCAGCATAGATGGAAAGGTTGGTGAGGGAGGAATGATGGCTCTGATTCAAGTTATCCCATTCGATTGTCAATGAGTAGTGGTCCCTTCTTAGGAAAAACCATTCTTAAACAAAGAAACGGCAGGTTGTGTTCCCCGTCAGCTCATGCGTCATTGAACGTTGCAGATTTTGTCCTCAAAACATTCAGATCTTGCAGATGTTGTCTCAGACAGCTGCGTATTTTATCTTCTCTTTCCTCCATTGTAATACACATCTGACCCATCCGCAAACCCTGTCGTTTTCCACCTTGATTGAGCAAAGTGGCAGAACTCTATGAAATTTCATAGGCATCAGAAATTGGTGCGTGCCATCTTATAAAACTAAATTTGCCCAATCGCGAAGGGATTTAGGCTGAAGGCGATAAAATGTTATTTGAAAACTGATAAGTGTTGATTCTTATTTAAAAAATGATCTTACAATGTGTGTTATACCCGCTGAATTTCACAGCTTCGGTTTGTTTGGTTTTCGATTTAAAACTCACAAGGGACAGGGAGAGGAACCCTCGTATACGTGTATATTCGATATTGATGTAATGGACATTCGCAAAATAAATTTGCAGAAGCCCATAAAAGCGATGAAAAAAACGATAATGGCATGCCAGAGCGCAATATAAATACAGTAGCCATTAGAGATGAAAAAAAAATTGTGAGAAGACGGCAACAACGAAGGCTTAGAGGCTATTCACAATGCAGAAGCAGAAGTGATCAAAGATGCTTCGCGATGAAGAATAATGTCAACAGATTTGATTCGGTCTGCCTTCATTGATTGAAACGCTTTTCGCGACAACAACTGTGGAAGGTGAGTTTCACAGATTAATTACTCACCTCGTGAAGATTTATTAGTGTTAGTCGCACTCATTGCTGAGCAGTTCTGGGGAATGGGGAATAATGCAAGGATTGCATACTTATGGCAGTTATCGAAGAGCATATAAAGGTAGGTGGTCGCAATCATTAGAAGAGTGCGAAAGATACTGTAAATCACCGAAGTGACCGAAATGAAGGATGGTCAGGAGCGATATCAAGGTCAAAGCAATATATGCGATATCCATACGTCTCATTGGAGCTGTTAATTGAGGCGATATGGACGGATAGCTTGATGCGCAGGCTTCTTAGATGCTATTCTGCTGTGATTTGGCTTTCGAATCTGTCTTTCTTTTAATGGAGGATCGAGAATAGACCTTAGGATAGCTATCAGAACGAGTCTGAGGGATAAGCTCAAGAATGGGCCTCAAGTATCCTTCAAAGGTCGCAACGTTGATAGGAACATCGCAGGGTATGATAGAACGATGGAGAAGCTGCAAATTGCATTCACCCACTTTTCAGGAATGTGCAGCTGACGCTGTGTGGATCTTACATGTTACAGCAGTTGCTGGAACGCGGTGTCAATCCTGCTCATTCCTGAAGTGACACTGGAAGTTAGCTGTGGAGTGCCTCAAACATCGACGAGCTCTCGCCTTAACTGTTGCTCAAGCACAACTTGGAGCCACTCTCCTTCCAGATATACTGAGCAAGCCCCGCAAAATCTCTTCGACAAATATGATCGACAGGTGATCGCGGCCGTCGTTTCCTCATATCTCTCCCCTTCTCACTTGTGGTGCAACAACATCCTTCCTTAGCATGACATCATGTGCACACAATACGACCATTCGAGAAAGTTTTCGAATCTGACAAACTCGTAAGATCTTGCGTGCACTCAGATACCCAAATGGAACAGCTGTTAGCGTAATATGTTTGCTATCTGCATTGTGGTCTTCATAACATTTGTAAGCTTATGGCAGGTCTTGCTTGCCCAAGAAAGCTCGTCAGATAAGCTTTCTGCTGCAAATATCTGAAGGGTTCGACCTCCAGTACAAGCAATAATGGAGGAACCACTGATTTGTGGAAACTCATTATCCAGCAACTCAATGCTTCCCAAGTACTTACCTCGTCTCGTGAAGGAGGCCACTCCAAAAATGAACGGAACCATAATCTATAACGGAAAAGAAAATTTAAGCACGTTCAACAATAGTGCTAATGGGAGAAATATCAATAGCAACAGCGTATAATATATCACTCCCTAAAAAGGCTGAAACCAAAGCCACACGACAGCTGCACCAAACTTCTGTACCCGCAGAATGGAAAGGTGTGCATCCCTTAAGCCTTTACATGAGAGCTTTCACCGCGATCAAGCTACGCAAAAATCATCGTGACTCCTCACGTATAGATGCCAAGCTATTATTGCCTCTTCTCAGTCATTCAAAAATCCGCAATTCTCGCTCATGCGTTGTTCCACTTCTGAAAATTGTTGGTAAAACAGTTGAAATTCATACGTCACAGATCAGATCGACCCCATGCCACGCCGTACAGGTGCACGCTTTGTGGCAGTGATGTTCAATATGCGGTTCCTTTTGCTCACATATTTTTGCATTGCGTCGAGTGATTTGCATCATTAAGCACATTTTCAGCACTGAGAGTTTCGCGTCCGAACTATGCACTAAAACGATGTATGACAAGATCGAAAGGTCATTAGAGGAATAGCAGGAAATAGAAGAGGGTAATAATGGCACAATAAAGCTGAACTGTTGAATGGGTCTCGATCTGTGCTTTATGCACTCCACCTATTCTGCAAGCAGACAATTAAGCGACATGTCAGTGAGTGTGTGTCGATGAACATAGAACGCACATCGATGTGAATCTGCACGAGCACATAATTTATTACAGTGTCAGTGAGCAGCTGCGTCTTCCTCATTTCGTTTATCTCGTTTCTGATTAGCACCAATGTTAATAGCGCTTTCCATATGTTCGCCTCTCGGAAAGTGCCCTCTGGAATAGCCGAATGTCTTTGGCAATATCTCATCTGCGTTCGAATATTCATCACTCCGCAAAATGTTGTTCTTTCCGGTCACCACGCAAGCAAAAAATAAAATGTCGTGGTTTCAGTGCCTCGTTTGAAAAAAGGTCGATAAAATGAACTGCGTGCCTTTTCGATACATTTTGACTTGTCTTACAGTTGCCTCATACAATCCGTTGTACACTCATAGCAACAAATTGGTCACTCAGAGTAGTAGAACAAGCTCGACTTATAAATATTCAGCACTTTCATTAACGAATCATGAGAACAATCATTGGGAGGCAAAACTCTAGAAGTGTCCATATCATTTATATAGATTGCACTCATCAAGTAGCAAGGACATGGCTTCCGCCTTTTGCGAAATGAAAGTCACGAATAAATAGGTGGAGAATACGCACTTTCTACGGCCTTTCCGCGATGCGCTCCATGAAAATTTTTATAGGCAGTTCAGTTGAACACGCAAGTCGTCATTCGTCCAAAAATGTATTTTTGTTGTGCATTTTGAGCGAGCAACTGATGTAACAGCAAGTGTGCATTTAGTGACGCATTTGCCAAGAAATTGCCAACGTCAATCTCAGATGTCCGTCTTTGCAGAATTCGATTTGTAGTTTTCATGTTATTATTTTAGCATCCTAAGTCGCATTGCAAAGAAGTTGTCGAGGTGGAAATTTCCGCTTAATTTCATCGCCAAACTTTCGATTCCGACATTAGGAGCGCAGAAAGGAAATATAGCCACGCTTGTGTGCACCGATACTTCAATTCTGCAATGTTCGCTTTGCGAAATTTTGCATTGGGCATAAAAACACTCAAAACATTTGAAGGCAAAAACGTCAATGATGAGTGTAACATTTGGAACACTGAAGAAAGCCCAGAAAGAGCAGAAGGCAGCTGCAGATTCACTGACAAACAGCATTAGCACGAGAGTCGAGTAACGCAGAACCCTCAGCTCAAATATCAACGTGAATTTCGCGATTTGGTTGTCACGAGAAAATGCAAGAAGCGCCTATTTGCTAGAGTTGATAAAGTCCGCTATCCACTGAGGTCGCGATGGACTCTACGTTCTGCTGTTGTCACCCAGTGTGGCTGAATCTGAAATCGCCTCATAAGGAAATGAGGTACGTCAGCGCTGCATAATAAAGCCATACATTAATACCCTTGATTGAGCGTAATGTTTGCTGTGAGTGTCGAATTAAAGAGCTTCCGATATTCTATACAATTCATCAACCATGATACAGAAGAATAAAGAGAACCATTTCAGTGCTAACATCTTGAATCCAATGTATTTCTTTGAGAAATTGCATAGCATTTCGACCAAAAATATTTCATCTTTTCGGATGAAGATATTGTGAGCAAAAAAAATTCAAATGCACTGCAGTGAAACACCTGCACCTTTGAATGAGACCATATAGATTGCGGAAAGGTGCGCATCATACAGCGCTCTACTTCATAGTGATAATACTTTCTCGGAACAGCATTGCACAATAACGAAGATCCATTACCCAAGCTTCAAAGCTGTTGCGTTCTAATGCAAGAGTTACTTTCAGCTGTGATTATTCTAAGTACACGACGCAGTAATTCAATAACTGTCGGTACATTCAGCCAAGCAAAAATTCAAACAAATTTAATCAGTTAGCTAATCAATAACCAAATTCGACAATCAAGAATAACACTGCACGGCAGTCTCCACCATATTTTCGATTGCCGAATTCGAGCACTCAGCTAAAGGAAGTGCTCATGCGAAGCAATTTTGTATGATATCCAAGTGGAACTGAGTGTCCACCTTATGTGCTTGCACTACTGCCTACCTGTCGTCTATAGGGGATCAATAAATATGCAGCCACAAAGTGCACCCAATATGCCAACTCTTGATATAGACCGCGCTGCTTCTATTGTTGTTTGGACGACTAAAGTAAGCTTATTCAGCAAAATTTGGAGAAGAAGGTTCGCAAAATGAAGAAAGCTGAAATAAATGACTGCACGAGCGGCTGGCACGATGCTTGCTTTTTGCAGTTCGACTCTTCTGATTGAATTGCACGTGCGCAAAAAGAAATAATGGACCGACTATTTTGATGTACATTAGAAGTTTGTGAATGTTTGCAGCCAAGCATCTATTTTTGGCAAACAAATCGCATTACAGAACAAAATTGGGCACACAAAACAGTGTCATAATCTGAGTCGCATCCCATTGTCGTGGTGACCAAATGGAACGAAATTACGTCCCCAGTACCACCTCTCACATACAACTAGTAGCACTCAGATATGCTGGTTGCTGTTATAGCATGCGAATTGGGATTGCCAAACTGAAATAGAATAAAGCGCACTCATGATTAAACATAAGCATAGGCATAATGACAATATAGCAAACTTTTCGCGAAATTTTGTAGGAAGCATATTGAAGAGATGATGCCATAATGCTGCTGCGAAGACAGCGCAATGTCGGGCATGATGGGATCGCAGTTGACTTCTCGACTGTGAGTGCTGAGGCCTTTTTTGGCTCGCGTGGCGGCACGGAAATTCTCGACGAACAATAGGCTAAATCGTCGTGACAAATGCGATTAAATCTTTCTCGATTTAACAGCTTTGAGCGGAGAAGCGATGTATCACGTATATTTGGTAGCGCGGATTTGACACAGATATTGGTAGCGTATCACGTATATTTGGTAGCGGACATATATCAAACACTCCAAGAATCCACAGATTCTTAGTGCATGGTAATAGGATTCATTCTGTTCTTGATTCACCTCACGAAGAATAAAAAAGATCCTTGGCTGCATCCATGGTTATTTTCTGGCTGCAAGCTTTGCATTCGCCGATTATGATAAAATCGCTCTACATAAAGCAATGCGTTCTGAAGGCTACAGATATCTTCTCCCATTAGAAAATATAAATTCTAAAATTTCAGTCAGAATTTGTTAGTGGCGAGCGGATTTATACGGAGCAATAAACAAACGAATGAAATGGTCAATCACGCCACGAATCGCGCAGCAACAACTCATTTTCCCTCATGAGATAGCTAATAGCAATGAAATACTCTTCACTCACTTCTTTGCGTGATATTAACTCTTCACTGGAAATGGAGAGCAGAGAGGGCATGAGGATNGGAGAGCAAAGAGGGCATGAGGATAGCGACACAAAGAGTTGAGATGAAAGATTACCGGATTCACAGAGTGTTCGCACAACGAATGTCCATTCAATGTCTCATCGATAAATTGATGAGCTGTGCATTTTCGCAGTGTCTATACTCGTATAACTGAAAGTTGTTTGATGGATGCGCCTAATGACCCAAAACCTCACTCATAATGCATTTCTTTGGCTTTCGAGTAATGCCGTAACTGTTGGTAATGAAAAAAGAATGAAAATGTTGATTACAGTAATAATTAAATATATCAAATTTCATCAAAAATATGATCATAAATAGATGATGTTGTTGCCGAACCGACGGTTAATTGATGGAACTGACTAGAGGAGGGAGCAAAACTCAGCATCACACTTGCTACAACTCATCTTATAGGTTCTGCTCAGCCGCGACCAGAAAAACCCTTAGAAAATGAATATTTGCAAGAATGGTGTTGTAAATTAGAGAATGTTGCGTGCACGAATTGAGTAATTAGTGAAATTATTATGGGAATTTCTAAAGGATATATAGTTGTTATTCATTAATGAAACTGAAAATTATTCGACAGCAAATGCTCGAGCCAAATCATTCACTCAATAATGGTTGCCCGTCAAGCATCGCATGTAATAATCTCGTTTAATGCATTTGAACACTCTCCAAAATTACACTGACCGTGCGCTTTCCAACATTTTACTGCACATTTCATGATGAAACCGCAGAAAAAAAACGAAATCCCACACCCAAATTCAACTGTTAATGTTAGATTATTGCTCGGAAGAACGAATATCAATGTGCAATCTCACTGTTGAGAAGGGCCATGACTGAAGCGCGATCTCATCGGAAGATGATACAGAGTCATGTAATACAGCAGGTGTCGCTTGAAGCTGCAGGCAGCGGCTTACTCTCTTTTGATCGGTTGGAATTGACTACACTCTCGCTATGTCATCAAATAATGAAAAACAAATCTGCGGCATGAATTTCGTTCATTGTGATATAGGTGGAATCAGTTCATGCAGTTAAAGGTAATCATCAAGAATGATGGGCATCACTGTGGTTCGCACTCATTTAGTCTCAAATCACTTTTTGGTAATAATACGAGCAAAAATTTCGACGTTTAATACTGAAATTTCTTTGAACACTCCGAGTTGAACCCATTTCGACTATGACCTCACTTTAACATTCATTGAAATGATTAGTGATGTTGCTTAATTGGCAATCTCATCAACTTACTCCGAAGAAGTACACTCTAGTGCCACTCTTTTTTTTGAAAAGCATTTAAGAAATCTCTTTCTAAGTTCCATAAATTATTGAGGAAACCAACAGTTCACAGGATGTGTGTGCTTAACCTAATCTTATGTATAGCAACCTTTATAATGCCCACACTACATTAAAGAGAAAGAGTTTCCTATAATTAGGTAGTGACGCTTTCAAGCGAAAGCATGGTGCCATCTCTTTAATGTTTCATATCTAAGGAAGTGTGAAGATTTTTTAGAAGTAATGTTGATGCAATATCTCCACAATGCACTTGTTGTACTCGGCCTTTCACAGACTTGGCACAACAGCACTCAGTTCACAAAGTGCACCACGTGCAACTGTGCGACTGTGTAAAACTTATTCACCTTTAACAGTATCAGTAATAAGTCGTCAGCAATGAATGGCTGTCTTCATAGAGATTTCAGCACAGCAAATTTTTTGCAATCGCTTTCTGATGTCAGCGAATTAACATCGCATTGAGTACTTCTTGTGAGCGGAACTCACGTAATAAGTTTTGGAAAGGATTCTGAATGAAATATTTTTCTGAAAAAGCAGAAGTGTTGCGTTCATCCTCAAACGTTGCCCATTTGAAAAGTATCTCACCTCGCAAGAACAGACGGATCTCTTCGGAGACAATGGTTATGCATTCGAAGAATAATGCTTCAGGTACCTCCTCTTCAACCATTAGCTATGATAAGTTTTCAGTGACTATCGCAATATTGAGTAATGCCAACTGCATGACACTAGGATGTGATTTTCCCATAAGACCGCACGATTTGGCTGGAGCGAAATGGAGCGATGAGCTTTCTCTTTCCTTTATTTCTGCTAATCCATCGGATTTTCCTTTATTTTTTGCCCGGGATTACTCTCTGCTGGAAAACATCCGGCGTATATGCTGTATTAATTGAAGCAATGACCACATAATTCAGCTAAAAAGCAGGAAACATTCGTCGCTTTCAATGACAGAAACAGCAGAAATCAGTGTCCGCTTCCATTTCATAACACACTGATTCCAAGTGAACACCTTCTGCTTTCAAACACTCACGTTCGCCTTTATTCAACGTTGTCAACCTGTTTATTACTGAAATAGAGAGGTCATCACGTCGATCAACCTCCAAAGTACGAAACAACTTCAATCTTGTATTCGTCTCTCGTTTAATGCGCCTCCTGGGAGTTAATTTCATCATGGCATCCGAAGTCAACAAATTTGGTCCTCCCCTTTTTGAAATTCTCTCATGTCCATTCCTTATTGCATAAAATCGAGCGGATTGACTAAAGCAATAGGTATAACAGCTTTGTTTGAAGGTTACATATAGTAGCACTATCTAAAAATGGTGTTCCTATTTAGATCAGCCTGTTTTCAACATAATTGCTAAGTCCTAATAACCTCTTTTTATTGTATATTATTATCACTGTAATAACCAAGCAACCAGTTGAAGTTCCTTTTGGATAGTCGCATATCTTTCGGAATGCACTTCATTGCGTTATTGGCGAACCATTCAGATGTTGGATTGTTGCTTCTCAGCCGACGAGTTTGTTGGCACTGCTTTGAGAGATGCCATTTTCACTTCGTTCTCATATGCAGTGCTATACATCGAACCTATTTTCTTATCAGAATCATAGAACGACATCAACTAATTCAATGGCAGATGGCTCTGATTATTTAGACAGCTCGTGAGGCCTCTTCACAGCGCTGATGATATCGTCAATAATCGCTTGTTTAAGATAGTCCATTTCATTTCATCGTTGAATTTCCACTCTTGTCCATCACACAATGACTTTGGATTGTACGCACACCTCTGGAGACATTATCATGTAAGAGTGGGATTGCTAGCCATTTGTTCGGTGGGAGTGTATCATTTTTTATTGCCATTGTGAAATCAATGCCCTTCACTTTACACCCATATATTATTCTACGCATCAATCCTGTATTGATGCACCGAAAACGTATGCACTCCACTCGTAGATGTTTTCGGGGGTACTAATTGTGGATTTATCCGATTCATCTCGGAAAATTTTTCTCGAAACTACTGAAATAAAAATTTTTTGTTGAACCAGCAATTGATGAGCATTATAGCATGCGATTTCTTGGCCTGAAATCTTTTAGTATACACCCATCTTTTGTTCATTAACTAAAGGAATAAAGAGAAAGAAAAGTAAATTCAGAAAAGTAAATATAACTGAGTCAGAGAATTTGAAAATGATTCCCATGACGTCGTTTATGAGCTCTCTCATTCATCCCAACTTTCGTAGCTCCCAATGAAACTGCAAAAATCGTGAACTAAAAATCACATAGCTTTTATACCAAATCGATCATCACTTACAAACGACCTAGGCAATACAAAGAGAACTACCAAAATCGAGAAAATATGCAGTTAGGATTTGCAGAAATATTTTAGGATGAAAGGATGAAGACCAACTTTCGTTGGAGTAGGTATTCGAATCTTTTATGAGCAGACCGCTTTCAGACGTTCCATATTTTCAGGCCATCAGTCCAATAACTGCTCATAGCAGCTTTTCACTAACAGTAATAAAAAGCAACAATGGATGTCATTTCTGTAAGCATAAGCGCCTAAGAACCGAAAGTTGCTGTGACATTTGCTTGCTTGCCTTCAGATTTTGCGCAACTCAGTGCAAACTGTCGTTAATGAGATGCATACTTAACAGTCACAAGGCACAAATCGTTTACCAAATGGAGAAACACAAAGAAGGAAATAGACGATGGAGAGATGTTTCATTATCTCAGGCGAAAATTTAATGCTTTTGCTCTGCCGGCCGTCTGCGCTAAAAAAAGACCATCATTCCTCTTTGTAATGGGGCCGAGGGACCTTATTCTGCTCTCAGTGGTGATAGTCCTTTGCTGTTCAAAAAGTTCTTCTCGTCTGTGCTCCTTGTTGGAGATCTATGCTGCAGAGCAGTGACTAAGAATTGCACATCTTGGGTTGAACATCGCAGCATTGATCATCCCCTACCAAAGATCACTGATTTTCAAACTGCGGCTCTTTGATTTTATTGAGTATAAAAGCAGTACGAGCTACATATATCCAATAAGACTCTTACAAGATTTTTAGAAGCTCATTTCAATCACATATTTTCTTTATCCCGTCTTTTCTATGACTGCTGCTGCTACTGGAATTGATTTATGCCCTTGATACTCAGATGGTTGCTTATATACGCTTGGCCGCCAGAGGATTTGTTTGCCGATAGTTGGTCGCCAGATCGCGTGGTCGCTGACAGTTGCCAATCAAATCATTTGTTTGCCGGACCAGCTGCTTTCTGACCATCGGTCACTGGGTTAATTAGCTGTCGATATTCGATCGGTAACCTACCAGATCGTACCATAGATTGCAATTTTCAGGATGAAATTATGCTACACGCAGATTGTTTTTTGTTGGAGGGTAATGTTGGAAGAACAAACTTTATTGGTAATAAAATGTTGAGCGTGAGTGACCAATCTATAGAATTAATGCATATGGATTCCAAATTTATTATAAAATGCCCTCTCAAAATGATTTATGAAACGGAAACGAATAGTGAACGAGGCACGATCAACGAATGCTGCAAAAAAAACCATCTTAAAAGGTGAAAATAAAGAAAATATGGTTGTGGATGAAAGGATAGACATCAGATAAATTTGTGAGTAATTCTTCGATAATATTTCACAACTGTTTAGTCAGTAAAGGTTCTGTCGATTCTTCTGACTCAAGATTCTTTATAGCTGGATTTTCAACGCTTCTCTGATGGTGGTTTTATGATGCGTTTCGAAGATTCTCTTTCTTTCGGTGCTCCTCAAATTTCCTTGATGAATTCCAACAAAGTTTACCGTTCAATTTTCGGGAGTTTATTCACTTTTTGGGAATAGACTGTTTAGATCTCCTTTGGAAAATTTCAGATAGTCGTTTCATAATGATTGAAGTGCCCAAGGTGAGTTCCTTTGAACCTATTCAAGTTGAAAAACAGTCTCCTGGAAATACCGTGCTGTGCTCAGCAAAAGCCGCTTTGAGAAGATGAGGGAAGTGCATGGGACATAATCATTTTGGCTGAAAATGCAAAACCGTGGGAAAATGTCGCCACTGAAGGTCATCCCTCGGTATTCGCTTCTGCATGTTCTAAAGTGAATGGAAGAAACATTAGGTATGAGGACAAGTACTTCTACTTGAACTGATGACGAAAAGATCAAAGTCTAGAGAAAGTAGCCGTGGCTGCAGTTGTCCTATCAACGAGGCATTGCTAGGTTCAATTTTCCTTACTTGAATGAAAAAACAATGCGCCGAGACGTCCGATCCACTTTTTGAGTCATGAAGAAAAAGAACTGGGCTGAGAATGGAAAAGAAGTACTGAAAACGGCGTCACAAAATAAATTCCCCAAATAAAAAGCCCAGCTGGTGTAGGACATAACAAATACAAGAATTCGGTCCCCGTCCCCCCC
>JAARMF010000285.1:80963-107661 GCA_022844705.1 Toxascaris leonina
GCCAAGAAGGAATTGCTCGAAATTCACGGGAGAAAATCTGTTGACACTGGGTGGTTGCTGGAATTTTTGTGGATTCGAGTCTGGCAGATTACAGCGGCACCACATCGATCCACTTCCTTTTGTTTTCGCCATCAGCTTGCTACCGTCCTCCGTCGGCACTCTTCCATGAGTAGCGACAGAGCTTCTCTAGATCACCTGATTAAGAAGTACTTTCTGCAATCGCTCCTTCTTGATTCTCCTTGCAACTCCGATCACCACATTTGGACATGGCCTTCGTTCTTTTGGTGCATTTAATGAAGAACTTCATCATAAGAAGCAACGCTTTGAAAATAAACTTGGCAGCTTATGCTAAGTTTATGGGGAATTCGAATTATCAATAGCATGACATACTTCCTCTAAAAAATCATTATTCTTCTGTGCTCTCAACGGCTGCCTCATTGGACTGCCACTGCCTTCCGACACTGTTTCACCGATCTTCCTTAACAGCTCTTCATAACCAATAAGTTTCCGAATAAAAACTTTATTTACTGCAATTTTTTGGCCTCAGATAACTATATCGGCATCATTACAGGAACGATTGCAGTGGGCGGAATTGACTGGGAAGGGAAGGAGCGGGGTCTAGAAATGGTTTCGAGGCGGTGTTCCCACGTGAAACGAAGGCAGGTTTTTATGCCCATAAGGCACCCACGTTGTTTCATGTTCTGAAGATCCTTCGTGCAGACCGAAGTGTGGAGGGGAGGGGTGATCAATCGAATTGCACACAATTTATATTCACTCTATTTACCAAAAATTAAACGCAGGAAAAAAACTGAAGCGAGTAAGCTGAGTAATGAAGAACGATAGAAAATACCCACATGAAAAGCCTAACACTAGCCAAAACTTTATAATCGAGGAGAGCGGGTGATAGTAAAACGATAAAACAGTAACTAAGAAACTAAAGAGAAGCAGACTGACATGTGAAACGTCTAAGCAGTTCACAGTGCACAGTTGTACACAGTGAATGTGCCAGCCATTTTTCTGATGCACAAGTTGACAAGAAGAATGGGCATTGTCGAGTTAATTGAAGAGAGTTCGTCTCATTACTTCATGAACTGCAGAGAGGCTTACGACGACGTGGGTTCATGAGCGAGGAGCTGTTCTTATCGAGTATCGAGCACTCATTGACCGAATCTATCCTCATTACAGAAGGAAAGGGTTCATTACCGAATGCTCATGAAGTTTGAACCGAGAGAGTTCTCTTGTGCTCTCTTTCGCACTGCCAGTGGTACTCTCTACTATCTAATGTCATTACTGTCTACCAGTTAGTGAATATTTGCTACTTCTCCCTTCCAGCTCTCCACCCCTCCCTCTACTGCGTTAGCACAGCTCTGAGCTGTCTTAGTCCATGCCGCCTGTACTCTTGAAGGATGGCTTCAACTTTACATCTCCTCCCAACCTTGTCTAACTACAGATTACGTCCTAACCAAACCTTATGCTGGCCACGCATATGCATATAAATTTCTGTCGGTTCGAGCAACAGAAGCTGAACTCACATATAGTGAGTATCTTCCACATCACCTCACCACCTGCATAATTGTTGTTTAAATGTACATCAAGCCTTTCTCTCTTCAACAGTCCATATTATGTCACTAAATTTCTCAGCCATCACACAATGCCATAGCAAGAATATCTGTGACAGATTCTGGCAACGAGTGTTCAACATTTGATAAGAACAACTGCTTCTTCATGAACTACACTGTCGTAAATACCTCCGTATTTAAATCCCTCCATATGATGTAATGGCGCAAACTTAGAGGCAGTCATACATCTGCGCAAATAGCGGCTCTATTTATTCAGAGACATCACCTTACTCTTTCAAAACCTAAAACGGGCAAGTTCGAGATTTTCGATCATTCTTTATGTTGACTTGTGTGGCAAATGGCATGCCGTGCAGGGCTAGATCTTTACTGGAAGCAAGAGGGAACTTTCGCCAGGAATTTATTCAAAATGTGATGTGGTTTAGTCATGAAAAAGGCGGTCGTCGGAAACTCTACTAAGTTAAACTTGCAAAAAAGTTCAGACTGANCGGTCGTCGGAAACTCTACTAAGCTAAACTTGCAAAAAAGTTCAGACTGAGTTCAGCTGCATGAAAGGAAAAGTGAGAATGAATGCAGAAGAAGCGGTTGACGATTTATTCTCTACGTTTAAAATTCTACTGCGTTCCCGACTTTTCGCTCTTTCTCGCATGAAAGTTTCTCATTCTGCATCAAAAATAATTTGCGTAGGATCTCCTCTTTCGGTCGTTCTGATCTTCCAACTTTGAGAGTAGGTCTTTCATCTCATCAAATTCCCATCCTCAACCTCCCAGGGTATTATTGCCGTTATTGTTGGACAAAACATCCGATTGATGGAGTCTGGAAAGCCTTCACAACGTTCTCCTCGATTTCGGTACATTTTCGGTTGAAATGACTCGCTGAGAGCATATTTCACTCATCGTTTCTCATTGTCGATGGCGCTTGCCTCTACAGTGTTTTCTTATTAAAAAATTGCATGCATTCACTTTGCTCTTCGTATCAAATATCCGAGCATATTGATCGCAACCGACGGCTTCTCGCTGTGTAATTTATGAATTGATTGGAAAGCCTTCACAACGTTCTCCTCGATTTCGGTACATTTTCGGTAATGTTATCATATCTACTAACTGATTGTCAGCGACAAGTCTCTACCTCACTGAACATGTTCTTGAGTAGCTTTTCTTATTCCAAGCTTTTGGGAGAGAGATAATCTCCTCTTTCCTCATCGACACAAACTCTCTATCAGAAAAACGGAATGTATGGAGTGTGTTCATTAGATGAACAGCACTACTGCCATTAACGGAGTGAGTCTCGAGAAAGTCAAGAAGTTCAAATATGTGGGTTCATTTATCAGCAGTGATGGCGATCTCGTTGAGGAGATCCGCGGGTGCACCAGCGCGGAATGGGCGAAGTGGCACCAATTTTCGGGAGTTTTATGTGACCGACGAAGGCCAAGGCTACTTGAAATGAGAGTGTGTAAGTGTTGTTCGTCCGGTAGCGCTATATGGATCAAGATGCTGGGCCGCTACTGTGCGGTATGAGCAGGTTTTTGACGACATGGAGATGAGAATGCTACCTCGGTATGTGGGAGTAACAAGGCACAACCACATCGTGAATGATGACATCTGGTATCGCATTGGTGTCGCAACAATAGATAGAAAGATGCGAAAAGCAAGGCTTAGTTAGTTTGGGCGTATGAATCATAGCGGCATAGCCGCGGTAAAACACACATCTGAAGGATTGAGCAATTAAGTAAGTAAGTATTACTCTGTTTGTGAATTTGCACTTGCGTATCGCATTACGGCGGCCTCATTCTCTAACCGTGTATGCAAATACGTGTGTCCACCTGCGTGCAGCTCTAGCTGTAGAATCACAAAGCTGCAGCTATCTTTTCCACCATCGCGGGTCCTTACAAGCCTCAATACCGAATCTGTCAGTCACAGAAGCATTTATTGACGAATCGCTAATCTTTCATGTTCTTTACGTGGTTTCTTCATGGAATGAAGCAGTCTATTATGAGCGCATCTCAATATTGTTTTATACTGGCGCTCACTAATTTGTGCAAACTAAAAGTTGAGGAGCAGTTGTTATTTCCTCTCGAAATCTTTACTTTTGATTCCTCGACAACAGATTTTCAAGTAAAGGATGGAATGTTCTTGGTCGAATCTGTTCCTTTCTTATCCCTTTTCAGATATTCTCAATTCTCGGCTAATAATGCTGCTTACAGTTGTCTGATGGATTAGCTGTTAGCTTCAAGCTTGTGGTGTGTGCGTTAAGTTACAGTGATTATTGTTTTCAGTGTTTCATAGGTTTGGGCTACAAATTAATTAGGAAAGCTTTTGCTGTACTAATTGTTCCACTAACAATCTGCTTCTGTATTCGGCAATGTTTGCCTGTTGTCTTGTGATGCTGCCGTGAAATGAACAGAGGCATCTTGGGGGGAAGGGTGGGGTGGGCAAGTTGGAAGTTTGGAAGTTGTTGATGCCTTTCCTTGATCGAAGCCTTTCCTTGGCCCACATGCCNTGCTGCCGTGAAATGAACAGAGGCATCTTGGGGGGAAGGGTGGGGTGGGCAAGTTGGAAGTTTGGAAGTTGTTGTCCACAAGACGATGGCTTGATCGAAGCCTTTCCTTGGCCCACATGCCTTGATCAGTAAGAGGGCGTCATGATGCTGAGATCACTCCCTGTTCGTGCTGCCCAACAAGTTAATGAAAAACCTACTTTATGAGTGGATGCATCCAGTGATGCTTTCTGCGACCAATCTTGCCTCTGACAGTACATGTGAAAATGGAGAATATTTATGATCGGTCGGTAAACTTTGTCATTAGAATTGTTATTCGGAAGCCAAACTATGAGCATGTTGGCAAGGTGAAGAAGCTCATTCAGAGGAGCCAACTAGCTTCTTCGCGGAAAAGAGTTAAAGAACATGAGCGACGAAGTGGCGAAGGAGACAGTAGTAAGTGCTTGAGTTATCATACATGAATGGTGAGAAGAACTGAAGCCGAACGCAACGAGTTTGCGTCAACAATTGCATTTTCGCCTCAAACTTTCGAGCTTTAGCGCGTATGCTGAGCATAGCATGGATAGCATGGCATTGCTCTATAGATATGACCGTGAATGAATGAGCGGCTGACTGTTTTAAATAATTATAAACTTACTTCATAATACAACTCTCCTAACTATGAAATCTGCTCAGGCGATGTGTACGCGTGAAATCAATCAATCAACACGGTACAAAGGCAGCAAATTAGAAAATCACAGAATAACGTTTCCATTTGGAGAGGAAGGGACTTGATGCCACCCACCGTTGGAATGAACCCATCATTGCCGACTATTTTTGTAGGATCATAGCAAAACTACGCATTCTACCTTCCAGTTCCTTGCCCACTACTGAAACCTGCGATAGGTGGATGGTAGTTCTTTGAAATTGCACATCGTTCTTTGGAGAGATGAGTCCACCAGTTCATCTCGCACTCCCATAAGGGCTTGATCCCACCTCTGCTGCGGCGAGCACAGGAAAAACTAGTATGTGCAGTTAGGCCGTTTTCTTTTTATGGAACATTTATGAAATCATTTGATCTGCTAGAAATGAAATTGCTGGAGATACAGATCGTCTGTGCTTTAAATAGTTTGTGTCGGAAGCTGTTTTAGGTTCTCCTGCAGGAATTTATAAGCATCGACAAATGAAAATAACAGCTCATGTGAATGTCTGAAATCTGTTGAAGTAAAATAAATAGCTGTTGGTGTGTTTTAATCAATTGTTTTGCCAAGTGCCACCGTGGTGTACGACACTATTTGTTGGTGTCTGTCTTAGAAAGTATAATTAGCAACAATGGAGAGCGGAGAGGTATTAAGATATAGGACGATAGAGTGAATGACTGTTGAGTCATCAAATGAAGAACGTTCCGTCCACACGAAGGTTCAGTTTTAGTCTCACGGAACTTCCACTTAACACATATGTGCCGACGGCATCACCTGATCGTTTCTATTTATACCTGAGACCTCCTTAACAGTATGATGACAAAGTCCCATGAAATGTTGAGAGATAAGACGCATTTCTTTCATACATCTGAAACGATTTACAAGAGACCCAAAATTTCAGCATAATCCTTCAACGATATTAGGGATACATTCTTTATCATCAGCAAGCAAAAAGTGTTATTCTATCCCTTTCATATGGCATCCCCATCCTGCGAAATTCTCTTGTGTGCCTTTGCATATTCCAGCTTATCGAATTCGGCACCGCTGAAAGGTGAAATATTATGTTCTCATTGTGCCACTTTTCACTTGAGACATTTTGAGAAGAGTTTAGCAATTTATGAATTTGGCGATATTTATAAGCCAGAAAGAAAACCATTCCAAAAGTACGCATGGGGTTTATGATGCTTTCGACAGTGGTAATGTTAAGTTCAAATTTCGAAGTTGTTTCGGAGCGGTCACCGACAAAAGTGCCAACTTTAAAGTAAAATGAACTGATGGGTTATTGAACAAATGGAAAAGCGAGCCAAAAAGCTCGCACAATATGCGTTTTTTGCATATCGCTCATCTCTCTAACCATTTTCACAATTATGTGAAATAGAGTCGTCATATTTTAACTGATCCTGCCAGTCGAGCAGTTTTTCCACAAAAGTTTCTTTTTTTTTCTGCATCCCGAGAAAAACAGAAAACTAGCTGGTACGGGCTGCGCGTTTTCTCACTTATAACTGCTCTTTTTAATTTAACTAATCAGTGTAAACTGTGGTACAGGAGGGAATCGTACTATGCCGCATATTATGCGCACAAGATTTGGTAACTCTAGTTTCAGTGTTTCTCGGATTGAACCTACATGGCGGAGAGACAAATTAAAGAACGCACATATACATGCAAAGTCTCCACAAGGCGTTTTCATGAAGCAAATTCAGGAAAGCGCATAGTGGCGCACACCTTTTTGACAGAAACAGTAAATCACATCTATCAGTGGGGGAAAGTAGGTTTGATGGTGTTGATGGAGACACCGCAGTGAAACACTCTTGCATTGTATTTACAGCATTAGAATCAGTGATGCGCCGATGTCTCAACGACCATCAACCGTCTGACAACTGTTTGTCTCGGTTTGAAATCGATGACATCACCTGCGACAACCTTTACATCAACTTTGTGGGAATGCACCGATAATGGGGCATTTCAACCGAGCATGCTGCCATTTCGCTGTCAAAAGGGAGCGCGACTAGAGAACGCGTCGCGGTGTTGGCGTCTAGCACGGCGTCTTTGTGCGACTAAAACGCGCGACACGTCTCGGCTGCATTATGCGTCATCGTGACGATTGCAATGCACATATGCCGTCGGTGTCTACGCATATTACTCAATCAACAGGTAAGGTATTTTGGATGACGTGATTTTAACCTTTCAACCTTAATGACGGATTTCGATTGCATATTTGGAATGAAAATGTCGCGAATCTCAGCTGCATATGTGATCAATTTCTTTCGGTGAATAAACTGACCAGTATACTACTGTAGAAGTTATGACATCAACAATTGGCAAACGAGTTTGTCTTGAATTCTTCTTATCGGAAATCTTAATTCCCATCAAACAGCCATATGGGATGCATTAGCGATGACAGTGAAATTCCAATCGACCGCATTTTTTGCAACAAGTCGACACTCGTCGCTGTTATAGCGTCATAAGCGATATAACACACTAATTTTTATTGCACTTTTTTCATGTTTGCAATTAAATGTGCAATTAAAGAAAATTATTACGTTAATGACGCATTCATTTCTTGGTCATATTATAGCACAACTTTTCTGCTCCTGAATAGTGTTTACGCTCATGTAATTGTATATAGACTTTGCACTCATCTGTCAAGCATCTATTTGAAAAACACCGAAAGTGCACATTCACATAACATAAATATAATTACGTCAGGGCAGTGTTTGTGAGGGCCACAACGATAGGATCCATATGAGAACAATATTGTGCTGGGATATTGTGCACCGTTGCCATGAGGACTGTAGAAATATCTAAAAAGTAATGCAGTGTTAGTTATGGTTTTACCGCAAAATATCCCTCGAACACAGTCGTTCGAAATTGTTTCAAAATTGATTGATCGGAAGTGATGATCGGTTATAGACTTATTGTGAAACGATGTACAAGTTTTATGGGGTTTTATGTATTGAGGATTTGAGTTCAATGGATGGATGCACAAATGCAGTAGGTTTGAAGATCATTCCAAGGTCGTGTTGTCTTTTTGCCTTTAATGACAATTTCCCAGCATGATGTCTCACCTTTCTTCATTGGAAAATCCCGATGCATCTTTTCTGCTTTGATGAGCTGAAAAGCATATTGGCGTATGAGAGAGAAGAAGCTAAAAATGGTGAAAGAAAATAATGGGGAGACTGTAGGAGCTTTAAGGAAACTGCTTTGAACTTGAGTTCTCACATTGGAGTGGCATACACTACTACACTCGAGAAGCCCTCGAATTCTGATGGAATGTGACTTTTATTTTGACTCCCCGCATGACTCAATGAATTTTTTCAAATGCTGAATGATAGCGTCTATGATAGTCGCGCACGCCATGCTCATCTGAGTTTCCTTTTGCAGTCTGTGTCGCCTAAGGCGATTAAGAGCATCCCCGTCTTTAATGTCCCAGCAGGCCGCACAACACCTTTAATCACTGCCCAAAGAACCTCAGGCAAAAATTCATGCCAGCATTTCCTCCCTGCTTATGCCGAATGTTAATCACTTTCTGCCTATCTATTTCCATCGACTTTGTCGAGGTTAGATTAAAGTATTCTCCGAATACCGAAATCGGCCTTACGTTGCTTCCAAATGAGACTACAGTAATTGGTATGGAAGCCCTCTGCAGTTGGGAAAGATTCTGTCAAAGGCTTCTTCAAGAGAGTTTAGAAAGTTTGTTTAATTTACGGAAAAGACATCATTCCCTCGTGCAATCGACGAGTTCAATTTACTCGAATCCTCACTTTTGTCCATCAAACTCTACATGGCTATTTTCTCAAAAAGATATGATGATTGAAATATTACTGCTCGTAAACTAAATCTTTTGATGTGAAGTGTCACTGCTTGTTGCTCAGTCTTGCTGTTTTTGTGCACACTGCCGCATACATTCTCAAACTCCACTGCTGTCCAAACGGGTATCTATGTTTGCATATGAAATAAAGTGATTTTGAGAGCGGGACGTTAGCGAGGGGGATTTGGATGCGAAGTGGTCGCGTGGGGCACGTGTAATGCTTATTCGAGAGGTACACCTGAGACCACCGCTGTGGGCACCATTACATAATAAACGTCGTGATCCGGTAGCTGCAAATGCACTCAGATGCGATATCGCACAACTCCTTTCTGCGAAATTTGACGTGCATTTTACCAGTAAGTTTCGTTCCTTCAAATAGCAGTTGTTTTCAGTGCAGTTTTCTTTGTAGCTTAGTCATATCCTCGTTTGCATTCGCAAAAGCTTGCACACCTTCCAAATGTTGTTATCGTTGTTGCAAAACTCTTCGGTAATTTGAATTGCAATTCTGTTCAGCCTTCTTGCTTCCACATTTGTGTTGAATCCCTTACTAGGATATGCAGCCTTATTTTTGCAAGAGGGTTTTGTTTCATAGCGAGGATGTACTGCATACTGAGCAGTCCGTTGACCGATTTTACCATTTTTGATGTTCTAGAGCAACTTTGGCAGCGATCTCATATTTTAACATGCCAAAAGTAAAACATGCGCTTTTTAAGCGCTAAACTTGTTATTATCTTACGAAAAGGTGTATCTCGTGTATTCTAGAGCCTCACAATCAATAACGTCTTTCTCGTGAGGGCAATTGCGTGCGAGTTCCGAAATCATAAAGAAGAATCGGACTGCGCGCCGATGTTTTTACAGATCACATTTTGATCACAGAGAAGCTAGAAAAAATATAGGAGGCGCTTAACGACTTGCGAATAAATTTTAGCAGACCTGAAAATCATAGCAAAATGCCTGAAGTAAATGCTTTAAGTCGACCGCAATATATTTACTGGAGACCTCTCGTTCGATGCGTTTTTAACCACGGGGAACAGCAGCTTTCGATTTTCCATCCTCTGCGAAAATGAATCAACTTCTCAGCAATAAGGTGCTATCTTTTTTTGAAATTGCCATCCGACGGGACTGAATAAAACTGCAGAGTTTATGTCGACAACACGAACTGCGCGGAAAGAATGCGAAAATGTTATCAAAACAGAAAAAAACGGATGACAAGTCCATCCATAGGTCAAAGGGAAGGAAGAGGACAAAGTTCATTCACTAGAAGATGCAAAAATTTGATATATCATTGTAGCACTGGCGGAGTGCTTTCCTGCTGTTTTACCAGTATTAGGATCAAATAACGGCATATGCGATACACAGACACTCACGGCGCAATTATTCGGAAACGAAAGTTTCAAGTTACAGCCTTTGCGAAACGAAAGCACTCATGGTGCATTTGGCAGAGACAGCATTCGGTTATTGCTCGGGCAGCAGGAACACAGATGGTACGTTTGTCCGCTCCGGAAGCTTTGCTTATGAGGCGGAGCTGTATGCACGAGAAAATAACAAGTTGTCACCTGAAAATGGGCATGCCGTTGCCAACATGCTAAAGTGTGAGATTATTGCTAATAGTTGCTGAAGTTCAAAAGTGTGCAAAACAGGGACCTGCTTGCATGGGGTCATAGATGGTGCTTCTTTTTGCGAGGCCGTAGATCATTCACTTACACATCAAGGCCAATAATTCTATCACTCTAGTGCTGAAGGAGCCGTGCCATGGAGGTACCACGAGTCGTCTGATCGCGTGGCCGATTTGCTAGGCCCCGCCCTGGCTGAGCCACCTATTCCCTATTCCATTCTTGTGGCACTGCTGTTGTGCATAACACCTCTCAGGTAGTTTCTTAAAGAAGTGCGAACAACCGAGGTATCTAATTCAGATTCTCGACAGAGGTGCTGTACGGCAAAAGCATTGCTTAGCAAGTTAATGAAGTCGCGTTTATGCAACAGTGCTTCAAGTAGTTTCGAGTATTCATTCGAAATTTGACACGACTTCATTATTTGTTGATGTTTAATGTATGGAAAGGTAAGATGTGTCGTTGCCATGGCCGAGGGTGGTTGGCTCATTAAACGGAATACCGTTTCGCACTGACCACAAAACTATTCAGCACAGTTTCGCGCAATTATGAACCCACCGGTCGGCAGTTTTGCCATGACATCGTTGAAAAATGTTGAAGACGCATTCCTTTCTTATTTCAAGGCTTACTGCTTCAGTAGAGAACGAAGCAATCGACAGCTGTTATAATCATTGCGCTCTTCATATAGGTGAGGACATCGCACGACAATGGAAGTATCTGAAAGATCAGCATAAACGTTATCTACGGAAACGTCAACGATTCGAAAACGACGACCGTCTGAAGTGCCATAAATTTCCGATATTCCAATACGCCAGACACATGAAATTCCTCGTCGAAGATTCGATGAACTCCGCAAAGTGAAAAATTAAGTATATTTCTAGAAGGAACATATAAGGTACATTCGAAAGGAGCGAATTTACAGTTTGTGTCGAAGTGCTGCGTCATGCTCGTGTTCCGTACCTCTGATCTTCGTTATGTGAATTTGAATAGCTGATATATGAAAGTGATGTGTTATCTCTGAGCTTTGATTGGAAACTGCATAAGCCATACGTTATATATTTCATTAAAGGATATGAGCGACCGCATTGTCTGAGATGTGATGATAGACAATGCGTGCTAATGCGCAACTTTTTGTTTGAATGCCCATTCTCGGAATTAAAGTGCGTTCGTGTTTCGTTGTGATGCTAATTTTTGATACAAGTGAAGTCAGTGCTGTGCATTCTAATGTCTCGTATTTGCATTCTTCGATAGAAGATATTTAAGGTGCACTGGCTCAGAAGATCAGCCATTATCGAATGATCAACAACAGCCACAGCATGAGATCAATCCACATGCCTATTCGAATGATGGCTCGGATGGTGCTCAGGATGAAGACCGCAAGGATATTCCTTTGTTACCTTCAAAGATGAATGACCTTCGTGATTCTGCTTCTTCGCTTTTCGGATCGCCGCAAGCGAGCGCCAAACAAAACGAGTGTAATACTGAGTGGGAAAACATGTACAAAAGCAATGTTGTGGAGCATGCCGGTAGACCGATCGCTGAAACTTGCAAGTTCCATTCAACATCTGCCTTATTCGATGATCATCAGCAATTCGGTAGGTTGTTGATATCCTTGCTTCACCTCTTAATTATCCACCTTATTGCCCCAAACGCCATTAAACATCGATTGTTTTATCCTCGCCGTACAGTCCTTTTTTGTATCCCACAATTCTCAACAAACCTATATTCGCGCAGACGCCGAATGTGAAATGTTGGATTCCGTTTGACACTCACCTTGATTACAGAACATTCCCAGGATGACTCTGATGTACACATAGGACAGTGTTTAAACTTTTAAACTTAAGAATGAATGCATGGATCACACTTTTGCATGTTGATTCAGGTACAACGGTAACAGCAGCCTTGAGGAGAGCTGCGGCTCAAGATCCGGCAATAGCGCAACGATTTCGGATCGGTGTCACAAAGATGCTTCTCGAGCTAGAGGAAGAAATTATGGCTGTGAGCATTTTCTGAATCACCATCAGCATCCTCTTTTTTGCCCCGATTGAGCATATAGGCACACATATGTTTGTATTTATGCGTAGTGAAAGTCTTTTTATATGCCCGTTAGATTCAAGTCATGATTTTTGAAAATTTGCGGTGATTGAGTGATCCTCCATCAAGCGACTTCCCAAACTCATTTACGTTCCAAGTGATCGTTTGCTGTACGACGACTTCTTTAAATTTCTTATTAGAGTTGCGCATAACTCGCCAATGGTTGCCCGGAATTTCATCATAGAATCTCACAAAATTGCATCGTTCTAGCTTTCTTGGTTCGATGAATTTGACAAACAGACGTGTTCGCCTACATGGCGATGCCATTGTAGGTTTGCATCGAACTAGTCTAAACAACCGGCTTCACAGGTTAGCAGCGAAACATGAAGTGTTCTGAATAGTATCTTCATGTTCTATCATCTCTAAACAAGATCCTGACTCCCTCCTACAGATCTTCATTATTTTTATGACCCAACATCCAACAATTCATCATTTATGGCACTGTAAAGTAAAAGTCCCATAAGAGGAAAAGCATGCAGCTTTTATGGCATATTTGTATGTGTATAGGTTCTCTTCAAGCCAATGGGTCAGCAGTGAAATGCAGTTCATGGAATCATCCTTCTAATCAACCCTAACGAACTGAAACTGGAGGACACATTCAGACGCATATGCGTACAGACACGCAGGTGTGGCGTTGCCACAGTGACTCTTTCAAATGTGAATCTGTGAAAGAACACAACGAAGCATTTCATATTGTTCTTTGCGATAGTTATAAAACAGCACTGACTTCTGCAAAAGATGCATCGAGTTTTATGAAACCATTTGGGGAAATTGCCATTGTTGACTATAATCTCAACTAAGATGAATGAATTTCCATCTTCAATTTTACTTTCATTTATGAATTCAGTGTGCCTTATCGACATTTAGAGCGTTCCTAGATATTGCAAATAATATCTGTTCCACTAAAGAAACAAATTTTCCGATGCAGGATTTGTAAGCGACGTTAGAAGTTTCATCACTGCTTTGACATATTTGATCACTCGTTTGATTTTATACGCTGAAATGCTAAGGCTTATAAAGTGTCTTTCCTGATCTACCTCCTTGCTTGTTTAATCTAAAATATGCCCTTAAATATCATTTGAAAAGTTCTTTAATTATGCATCTTTGAAAATGAGTTAGGTTTGCAATGAATGCGTTATTTTAGGCGATCACATCTGAAAAGTGAATTGAAGCGATATCAGTGACGGGCGAGAGGGGCGTTCTTCATGGTGAATTCCATTGAGAATGTTGAAGGATATATTGAATGAATAAAGATTTAGCAATGTTCGATACGCATCTACGAATTGAGTGGTACAGAAAATTAATCGCGAAAGTGGTCAACTTTCGATTGATTAAACTTCTCTCAAACTTTCCCATAAATTTATTGCTTTAAGCGAGAGGATCAGCCCAACATTTATTCGCATTTGAGAGTGTCCCGTTGTAACTATACAACGCATCGGCAAAACAGTAGGATGCAATGATGAGGGTGATGCTTCGGTCTTTTGAGCTATAGCTGTAACACACCAGCAGGTTCGAACTCACCTAAAAAACTATGAATGAGGGTGATGAGGGTAATGTTTCGACAAGCGGAAACCATGCAACCACGCGGATCGACACATTCCGCTGAGTGTGCAACGGCGGTTTTAAGTCGGAGACCTGACTTAACGCGGAAAGGAGGAGCGAGGGGGTCGTGGATTTGCCAGCAGTGATATCATAATGTCGGAAAGCATCGTACTTTTCTGACTGTACTCAACTTTTAGTAGGTATAGTATGGTTTGATATCAAACTCGAATCCGCAGCTGGGATATTAGTAAAGTGAAGATCGATTTTCGGAAAGTGGTACATGCAACTACAAGCATATCGCCCTATCTTCCGCTACACCTATACTTAAAATGTACATCGATCAAGGAAGCATTCAGAGCTGTGTTATTGCAGTTCCCTAATCTCAAGTCTGAGCGTTAGGCCCCGGTGTATCTCTACCAGAGTTTTGGAAAAAGAAATGTTTGATTTGAGAAATTGGAGCTGAACTTCCCATTTCAGGAATCCAAAGAAATCAGCCGTGGTGTGGAATCGACTTGATTCGCAATTTTATTTTCAAATTTTTCCAATTCTGTTGAAGGTGGCCGTTTTTCCTCATCTTCTTACTTGTTTGCCGTAGTTTTTTTATGTGAGATCATTTTACATTCAATCCTCTTTGGTTCGAGCAAATGAATTCTTCGTTCTAGATAACCTGACCTTGCATAATTGCGAACAAATGAATAAGAAGTGAAGAAATGGCAAATGGAATTCACAACCATTTTTTATTTCTGTAGTGTACTTTACCCTTCTTAGCATCATGCTGCCGATGACGTTTCATATATTCGAAACGAGTGGTCTTCAGACCGCACAGCACAATGGTGGCAGCTCGATGAAGTGATTCAAGTATGCTTTAAGTGTCTAAAGTATGATGGGGGCGAACTCGTATAAACGAACAAGACAAATGCTGCGAAACGTCTCAGAATACTTTATTGAGCTGAATATACAGAGCTGATGAACGCATTCTGATGAAGGATGCTCGGGATAGTGAACGAGAAATGCAGCGGCATAAAGGTTCTCCAAAAGGTGCTAGCTCTACCAAATGAGTCTCCAACCTGGTGCGCCAGCCACAAGTTTCTCGAATATGTCCACTTCATTTGTCGTGTCTACTTGAATGTCTACTTCTTTTGTCATGCAATAAAGCGCTGGTGAATATGAGAGAATGGGTCCGATTACAGAAAGTTATTGACAATGCGAATTTAAAAATACCCCTGACTTTAAATATTTGACCAAATGTTCGTCGACGAGTTGCTTGCATGCAGTTCTGTGCAAAATTCAGAAGTTCGAGCACATTGTTTTTCATTCGCAGATGGATTTACTCACTGAATAATGAATAGAGAGTGACGTACAACCCTGATGATTGCTTGTCGTGGAAGCTTGAAGGTGATGCTTGAGAGAGAGTTAACGGACAAATATGAGTGGGCGAGAAGGCGGCATTTTGCATGTTGTGCCGCATGCAGGAAAGGCAACCAAAACACATTCGTTTCAAGTACCGAAGGAATGCTTGAATGATTTCAGTGAAATATTTTCTCAAGAAATCATCAAAACAGCATTCGTTTTAGCTCTATCAAGAGAAATAGATTCTAGCATAGGGTGTGATGATGATTTCATAGTGAAACAAAAATTTAGATTCGTACACAGCGAATTTATTTAAACTTCTGCCATATGTGATGCGCTTTTTCTGAGAACCTTCAGGTTGCAGCTCCAGAATGCGATGAGGAATTGGACTGTCCTTTTTTCTCACGAGCCTTCCTTGGTGGCGGCAGTATTACTCATCAAAGAATGACTGCGTTTGAGTTCGACCGCGAGACGAACAAATAATCCAGCATTTCGCATAGGAGAATGCTCGTTAGGTCAAAGGCGAAGAATCGCTTCGGCATCCTGAAACGCTTATAACACCAATGTAAGTGCGGTCCTCAGACGTCGCCTAGCATTACCACTGAATTTCATTAACAAAGGTTTTCAAGAGTGCAGGGAATGCTAAGAAGTATGTGTGGGTGTTTAGAGTTTAGAACATATCCGCAAAAATCATTACGCACACCTAGTGCCGTGCTTTTTGTGCTGGAGCTGCTTTCGCTGAAGCATTTTTGCTTCCTTCTTTCTCATCTGACTATAAAGCTACTTCACTCCTCATACTTCTTTATGCAAAGAGGACGATGGTGACTTCTCTTTAGATGCAAAAGTGGCACAGGTAATAATGTAAGATAATTTCCTCGGTAATCCTATAATAAGAGAGAATGCTAAGTGATTATCCACTAATGATCATAGGCAGGTTTTCTTTCAGAGGAAGAGTGGCTTGGGAGAGGAAAGACAGAGACACAGAAAGAATGAGAAGGAAGCAGGATAGTGATCATGGTGGCGGTGAGATTTGAGTCCTGAAAAGTTGGAAACCAGAGTACGAGAATTTCAGAAAATAGCACCACAGTCGCCTCTAGTCAAAATCCACAGACGGCTATGAACCCTCCAGTCAATACGTATACAATGGGACATTTCAAGAATGAGGAAATCAGTGTTCAGTATATAGTTTTATGCGCTTGTTGAACACTCATCGGTCAAACGTTTCACATCAAAAATGAACGAGAGAGCATAGAAAGGCATAAAAACAATAAAGAAATTATGCGAATAAATATTGCTGACGACCCCCACTGCAGTCAGCATTACCTCAAATAGACTGATAATGGGTCTAATGAATGAGTCAAATGACCTTATTGAGCAGTCAGTAATACACCAATAAGAAGTAGTGCTAGCAGATGTCTTCGTATTAACGAAGAAAAGTTATCAGGTGAGATAATGACAAGAAAAAAAGAGAAAATTCGTGATGTTGTGTTATAGCAACATGTTGCTGATGATTTACTGACAACGGAACAGACCATTGCAGAGAACTGAGACACAGCAAGATGCAGAGATGCAGTATGCATAAATAATCATAAAATTTAAGCTGTAAACGCATGGTGGGAAACTCTCTGCTTGTACCATTTCTTTAGGTACGTTTCCAACTAGACATTACACGCAAGTACATTCCCATACGCGAATCAGCTAAGAACATTATTCCATCTACCCACTTAAGTCCTCACCCATAACCGTTGAACGAGAGGGGGGAGGGAGGGTCATTTGTGTTCTTGGGACAGAAGTGTAGCCTGATATTAATTTCTTTCATTCTGNGACAGAAGTGTAGCTTGAAATTAATTTCCTTCATTCTGAAGCAATAAAGGACTGAACATCTCAAACTTTGACTTAAAAGATCGTTGAAAAGAACCCTTGTTGAATGTCTCTAACAGTAGACAAGATCAAAGATGAAAAGAATGAAAATATCAAAGAAAAGAACTTATGAAATATCACTTCGGTGAACTGTCGCTGCAAATTTTCGAAAATCTGAATGTCTGTGACAGCAGACAAGCACCGGAAGGGCATGTCGTCTCGAGTATTCGCCATCACTACCTTATGAAAACAGTCGTTGATGTATTAAACAACTGTGTTGAAGGCAGCTTGAATTGGATACAGCCGCTTTTAACGCATTTTGATATACCTAAATATCACACAGATTCCATTGTGGGTTTGAAGCAGCTGTCAGAAAATCTTTTAACGATGAAAGCGCTCTTCGAGGATACCATATGGGTTTTAGATTAGTCAAGCAATTTGCTGCGTCAAATGTTCTCGCAAAACCTAAAGCAATC
Organism: Toxascaris leonina; assembly: GCA_022844705.1. Taxonomy (NCBI): domain Eukaryota; kingdom Metazoa; phylum Nematoda; class Chromadorea; order Rhabditida; family Ascarididae; genus Toxascaris; species Toxascaris leonina. Next base: position 98,457 of record JAARMF010000285.1, read on the forward strand.
TTATATCCCTCATTGAAATCACCACTGAATATAGCATATGAGGCTCAACTGCCCTCACTGCAAGCAAACACAGCTGTTTCGTATCAATAATTGCATGCACACAAATATTTCTTCGTATATTTTCAGAAAATACATCCAAAATGTAACAACATTACATCCATAAGATGCGCAGTAACAATTCCATATGTGTGAGTTTCGAAAAGAAAAAAAAGAGCGCATCTAAGGGCACCGAAAGAGGACAAACCACAAACACCGTATCACCTCGACCAAAACCCCTCCTTCAATAAGTCCTCACTCTAACAAATCTGTTCTCTCCAGAGATTTCAAGAAAAAGGCTTTAGCAAAATTATCTTTTCAATCAAATCAAACGAAATTCCCTTTTACTTAAAAAACCAAAGGACGACTTAATTGAATTGCGAAATTTCAATATTTTACCGCAACAAAACCTTTGTGCGGAAAATTTGCAACGTAATGAGTTCTATTCGAGACAACAGGTTACCTGGATGGGACCAATCCTGAGTGAATTATTGCCGAGAATGTATCACCCAGAAGCCAGGAATGCAGTTCCACCCTCATCCAAACTAGGATGGGCAAGTGCCTCCGCATCACCACTTCCGCTTCCCGCTCTCCTCCCCCCCCCTTCCCTCTCTCCTCTTCTGTATGTTCAAACCTATGCGCGGCAGGCTGTACCATGGGGACATTCTTAAAACCCGCAACTACAAAAATCACCACGACCTGTAAGAAATCCCACCACACTGACCAAGGCGAACGACAGGTTTTTTTGTTCAATAGAAGCAACGCATTAGCGATGGTCTTCTGTTTCTGCATATAAGGTATAATGTTGTCCGTATGTAGGAAACATCTGCTGGTTAAGAAGTATGGTGGTGGTGAGAAAGTTGATGCAGTGGTGCATATTTACAGTTCGGTGCAGCCAAGAAGCCATAATCACACAGATCTATTCTACTCGTTGTTTGCAGTGCTGCAGCCTTTGCACAATCAGGGGAGTTGTGGGAATACCGCATAATCGAAGTGAAAGCTGATGGCACCGCCTCAACAGGGCTCATCTCATCGACGATTGATATTTTTATCGCAGAAGTCGGAAATTGCATCTCTCGAAAGCGTAAACTATTCATTACTTCACTAAGCTCCGAAACTCCTCACATGGTGCTGTTCCGCGTCCTTCCTTCGGTTCCTGCTAAGAAATTCCTCCAGCCGGAGCTCCAAAAGCACTGGAATTTTCACTGTGGAAGCGAGACTCTGCTCCAGTATGTACAGCTCTCTGATCTNCTGGAAGCGAGACTCTGCTCCAGTACATACAGCTCTCTGATCTGCAGTACTGGTTCTGGCATTGAGTCCACAAAAAACCCCTCATACACCATACACACTTCCGTTCGCCTAAAAACCTACCTCCGTCCCATCCTCATATGCACGCGTTGCTTGTGGTAGTGCGAAATGCATTAAGCTGAAATGCTACGACAAAAAACCACGGCTTTAAATTTTCCAACGTTCTAGGATCGAATTAATCCTCTGCTCGATTCATGAGGTGTTATCATTCTCTCCGTTTGCACTACTTCTCACCGCCTTCCCTCGATGTGAAAATACCCCGAGGGAATAAAAATTATTTATTGCTATCGCACTCAGTCCCTAATCCACTTGAAACATTGCAGAGAGAGACTTTGCCACACCTAGCGGCAAATGTATGCTGGCAATCGATGCGATAGGGGCTTGTTTGCTTCTTTGTTGCGTTCGCACAGGTGAACGATGGAGGTACGTTCATCATCGGCACAGTTCAATAATCCGGCAGGTAAATTGTATGCAAGGGAAAAAGGGTAGACGAAATAATTCACTGGATTTGCTTAACTGATACCAGGGTGGTGTCTTTTACTCAAAAGTGCTCGGATACCCGGCTACTCCGCCTCCTCCTCCCCTGACCCCAAACAAAAAACTCCCCTGTTAGAAAAATGTGGCACAGAAAGTGATTGCCATAAGTTTGCAGTATCACAATGGGATGAGATTGGTTGATAGAGAAGGGGCGTAATTTGTTAGATTTCACAGTTCTGAAGCAACCTGGGATATCGATAAAAAACACCATTAAATAGGAACGACAAACTTGTTTAGAAAATACTTAAGTCTTAGGGAGGAAGATAGCATGATCTTCTCAAGCAGCACTGTGTCCTCAAAAGAACTGCAAACGGAGAAATTTGTTTATGGGCATGGGATGTATCGTTTCGTGCATTTGTTGTCGGTGTTTTCACCTCAGTGCCATATACTTGAATAACCAACCATCGTTTCTAGTTTCTCATATCTTCAGAAATAGCTATTGGAATATAGCGTCAATATACGGCAATGCCCAAAGGCAACAATTGCAAAAGAGGATGCGATCCAGAGCAATAATCACGTCTTCATTGCTATATGAGGTTGCTAATAAGCCGTAAAAGTCGTCATTCCCGTCAGTTATGCAATCTTTTTATTTCCGTATGGAGGAAGGGAAATGCTGAAAACGTCAATGAGGAAATCACTTCACTTACGATAGTTTAAGACCAGATGTGGAATTATTTTCACTCAGCGTCAATTGTAAACCCTAACAGTTTGATGCATTCATAGTTGACCATGTGGGGAGGGGGCTGGGTGCGAGAGAGAGGGTGGAGGCAGCATATGTTTGGACACTTGTCGTGTATGCTAACACAGTTGTTTCGTTTCAATAACCGAGAACCTTTGCTGGAAGATTTTATTAAACGTTTTCTTAAAATATATGTATTCTGAATGGTACCGGAGCAATGTCCCATTATGGCCTCGCCACATCCATCATTAGATGCTTATACTACCCCTCTGCTGCATTTCTTATTTGCCTTCACTAGGCTTTTGTTGCTTCTTTCGTAACAACGCATATTTTTTCTTGCGCGAATAATTCTTTAACGTTGCAAGCGTGCACCATATCGCAGTTCATATTTGAGTGCCTCAAAATTTTGGAGCGAACGTAATGAAAGAGAAAATATCCTTTACATGCAGAGCAACTTTTACGGTTGACAAATGAAACCTATGTCCTTGAAAATTCATCTCATCTCTCCATAGAAACCCGATTGATTCTCTTAGCACGGAGGCTATGTACAGAAGGGTACGATGTCTAGAAGGAAGGGTTGATTCAAAAGTAAGAATGTTATAATATGAAGCATTTTGAAGAATGGGATGCTGTGGAGGAGGAGTGGGACATGAAGTGGTCGTGCGAGGCTCGCGTGATGCTCATAGATGAGATTCGAGCACGACCAGCACTATGGCCGACATCGCATCAGAGCAGACGTTATGATCCATATCTGCGCCAACTGAGGACAGAAGTTGCGCAGCTCATTGCGGCGAAATTTGGCTTAAACGTCACCTGTAAGCCATTTCAACCTATTTTCCTTTGTGATCGTTTTGCAACAAATGCGCCATCAGGTCAAGGCTAAATTCTATAATCAAGCTTTTTCTCAAATTATAGCTGCCAGATGGAGCAAGCATCGCCTTCAGACTTATTTTTCTGCGAATATCGGGGTCCCGAGTGCCAACATCGTTGCTTGTCCACCTACTTTAAATGATTTGTGGATTCCGAAACTGTCACAGACCATGATTTTGTTTGGTGACCCTTCTATTCCTGAATCCCAAAAAAATGACATTTATTATTGGTCAAATTTCTCTTAAACGTAATTGGCAAGAAATATTTTTTGTTCTAAAGAAAAAGGAAGGGCATGCTTGCGTTGAAAGCGGGAAGTGTGCATTTCTTAGAGCGAATATTATGCCGGAAACCGGAGCATTAAAACGAACAAGCCTATGCAGGACCTTTACTCAGCGGAGGAAAATTTTTTGAAACCGTTGCCCGATTACCTTTATTCGAGTTATAAGTGCACTTTTCTCTCGAATGTTGGCGCGACTGTTTCAAGGTGACGATGTTGCTCAGCAGTGGAAATATCTTAGTCGACACCACAGGAACTATCTGAGGAATCGTGCGCGTTTCGAAAACGATGGCCATCCGAAGCGTCACGAGTATCCAGTTTTCAAATACGCCAAGCATATGAAGTTCGTTGAAGACAGGTAAATGGCCAATCGCTTGCTCTTAAAAGGCATTCAGATGCATTGTTCGTGTATCGGAGGTGTGGGGTCGTAGAAAGTTGACCCCCTATCTCCGTTTCGGATTATTTTACCAACAAGTTTTTTTGAGCTGTTCAAGGAAAAGTGCCATGAATTTTGTTCTATTGCTATTGGTGAGCATCCTGCCTCCCTCCAGAAGTCGGCCTATTTCCTCTACTTTCAGCATATCCTCACACCTTTCAACCACCAAATCAACGATTAGCTGTTTCTATCAAATTAATACAATATTACTCCATACTTTTCATCTTTGGATTAGCTAGTACCCACGCACTAAACGCGCCAAAAATTCCCCTACTGTTCAATTCTTTGTATGAAACATACCGTGATCCTTTTGAAGTCAATAGCTATCAGCTAATTAAAAGCATCAAACACCGGAACTTTTGCTTCCTCCAATGCCTAACAAGGGGGAAGGGGTGTCGGACGTGGTATCGAGTAGATTCGTGCACTTTTCAAATGTTACTTTGTCTCGTTTTACTCCTTTTTAGTCGCGTTCGCAAATATTCAGAGGTCCTGCATTCAGAAGGATATAATTTGACAAGGCCATAATTCGGAAATAACAGACATTGAGCAGTTGACTGACTTGAATTCTGTACTCAATAGCGCTGTTATAGTGGGTGTTGTATGAAATATCTTCCAAATTATACATCGACGTGCTATAACTCCCTAAGTGATATGATTTATAAAAGATGCTACGTATTGTGACAAAGTCACGAATCAGAGAGTAACACTCACAACCGAAGTTTCTTTCGTTCTTCTCGAGCATCGATCTGCACATTATTCTCTATTAATTTAAATACTTTGATTTACAATATAGAGTGATGTAGGGGGTGATGCAACATCCGCAAGCTTAAGGAATCATAGTCAATCAGCGGAAAGAGCAGACAGTGGGTGTTACTTATATTAGGAGAAGCGCTGAAATCTGTTGCATTTCATCACGTCCCGCAGTTGAGTTGGGAGATAACAACTAAAATTATGAGGTGGTGAATTTAAGCTTTAATATTCCGTTCGAGTTGACACTATGTTTTTATTTCTCAAACAAATAAATTAAGGTACGATGTTTCGATGAAGGAGTCGATTTCGAATGAACACCAAAAGGTGCACGATGATGCAAGTGTCTGGTCCTTTAGTTCGGATGGCAGTCACGACAGCAGCCATGAAGAAGCTCTACAGTTAGCACCACATTCGGATATAAATGGCAGCTGTTTATTCTCATCCACAGACCATCAGAGGGTGCTCGATGCCTCATTCACTGGTAATGTTTCGGAGCCTGCGGTGCAACCGGCCACCACGACACACGACAACCAAAGATCGCTTCTGAAAGAGGATGAAAACGATCAGCTTGGTGAGCATCCAACATTGCGTTGCCAACTTAAGTGATATGTTGAGAATCATACCCTTCTCTCTATCATTTCCTTTATTCCAAAAAGCTTTCATCACATCATTTCCTCGAAAACTTCCATTCCATTTTCGTTTAGCTTTATGGAAGTGTCTAGTTTCATAATGTTTTTTTTTATTTGGGCAGGTAGACTAGCTTGCTCACTCTGAATTGCGTTCTTGTCCTCTTCCCCTCCCGCAGTCGCGGTGATGATGGTAAAGCGCAGCCCATCGGGCTGTCCGTTCAGAAGGGAGAGAGGATCGAAGAAAGAAAGAAATCAGCAAACAAAGAAGGAGTTTCCCCATCTATCAATGTTTTCCTTTTGGCTCATGATCATCGACATAAACCACAATTAAATTCTAATGTGAGGAGTAGATAAGCAACTCAATTATATTTTTGATAAACAAAAGATCCCTTCTTTTAAAGTGACAAAAATTTTGATAGTATCTTATATAAGGAGGAGGAGGTGGAATCTGCCATAGAACATTCTTTGTAGTCTGAACTGAATTCCATCCGGAAACTGAATGTAATATAATTTCTGAACATGCCATGAGACGCAAAAGCCTTCTGCACTTGCTTGTTGCCTGAGTTATTTGATGTTGTTCTAGGAGCAAAAGATCCCAAACATCCAACAAAACAAGCCGTATGCAGCGTGCCATATGTCGTCCTCAAGGGATCGGGTCGCATGATATTGTTTAGCCCGAAGGTGCACCTATTAAGTTGTGGACATTTTTACCACTATGATCGATAGTTATTCACTGATAAATAGCGTATATGAATTCACTTCTGCTCGTTTACCACCACGTCACCAGTATTATCATGAATCACAATATACCTGTCGTTTTTCATTCGCATTAATCGAACAAACGAAAATTAGTTCAGGTAGAACGGTGGCATCAGCTCTACGAAGAGCGGCTGCACAAGATCCGATGTTGGCGCAACAGTTTCGAAGCGATATCACTAAAATGCTTTTTGCACTTGAAGAGAAGATTCTGAATGTGAGTTTTGATATGGGTGCGGTAAATACGGAAATAGATTCGGGGCATTGCTGTCTGATGGACTCGATTCGTTCGCTTCGAGGCGATTGCAATGTAGCCGTTCGCATGCCGCGACATAGTTTGACGCGATCATTGCTCGAGATGGATTTCCCTCGCAAAGATCCACCGTTAGATTCATTTTGTGAGATTCTCAACGATAGAGTAGCATTAGAGGAGTTCTTGGTTCTGATGAAGTTAATGCCGCAGTCGGCATTGAGAGGGGACTCACGCACCTACCATGGCGCATGTGTCTTGTCTGAAAACTGTGATGGGCTAATGTATACGGCAGTCAGGAAAGGACGACCCACATATCGATGCAATCGCTGTGGAAAGATAAGAAGTGTGGGACACGGTGACATAAACCGTAGTGAAAGTCGATCATTTTTCTATAGGGTCGATGAAAGCGGTCGGCCACACACAAGAATTTCACGCGAGGCTATTCTTTGGATTGTTTACTGTACAGCTAAAGAAATCTCATCAGCGGACATGGTCCGGCTTGCCGATCCGAAGTTTCGAGTAACAAAAGTTACCATAATTGATTGGCAAAATAACCTGCGCGAGTTGATGAGGAAGGAGCTGGAAAGCCGGGCACCGCTTGGTGGCCAAGGTAGAGCAGTGCAAGTTGATGAATTTCAAGGCCACAAAGATGAAGAAGGATATGGAAATAAAGAAACTGGATCATGGATTTTCGGAATGCTTGATATGACCACGAGAGAATGTCGCTTCTTTCATGTGCCTCATCGCGATGCTGAAACATTAGTGCCCATCATTCAGCAAAATGTAGCACCAGGATCAACGATCGTCAGCAGTGGATGGGAGGCATATAGAGGAATCGAAGATGTGCCAAATATGTCATATCGTCACCTTAGAGATAACCAGTCGGTTGATCGCTGCAGCGATTCTAGCGCGCCATCTATCAAAACGGTTTGGAGAGGGCTGCAAAGTCGCATAAGTAAGACAAGCCCCGCTCTTCTAACTGGTCATCTCGTTTTGCAGTGGTGGTTGTCTCTTAATGGCAAACAAGTAGCCACAGATCCGTTTCTGCGTTTATGCGATCTGATTGCAAAGTACTTCCCCCAATGATCGGGAGTGGTTCACGTTTGTAGATCTCGCCAAATTTGCATGAGACGAACAGCTGCTCGTTGGTTGGCAACATCTCGTGTGCTTTCAGCTGTGCGCCCACTAAGACGTTAACAAAGTCTTTGCAGAACGTTGCTCTGACTTCGGTATTCGGTGTGTTTCATTTTCTAGCTGGCGGTGATTAAAATATCAGCGAGGGATTTTTCGTTGCTCAACAATAGGGTAATTCTTTTATACAGTTGAGGAAATCATAAACACTACTGAGACGAGGCAATTTTTATGTCTATTATCACAAGGATTTTGTTTAAAAATCTGCAATTTGCATGGGCCAGCTAACTAACAGTTTTCATTCTTGTGCACGATACCTGTTGATGCTTCTTTTCCCATTCCAAGTAAAGGTGTGTCGTTTGAACTATCACGATGCTTGATGCTAGTTCTCTCATGGTCATTCTTTACGAGGTTATGAGGTAGACTTCAGTGGAAATTGGCTAAAAGCTTATTGAGTAGTTGGTTGATGGCGTGGGACTTTAAGATTGTTGAAAGATTTGGTATTGATTTCGAGAGATGACAGATGTATTGAAAATAATTGGCACCAATTCGTCATCAGCAGTTGGTAATTAGTACTATTGAAATTAGTTGGTAATATTAGTGCAGTTCAGATCTCATCCTAATTTGTTGCTGCAATTCGGTCTTTCAATTTCTTTTCCATACTTTTGCACTGAAACAGTTTTTCATTCGCATAATTAATCGTTTATTATTTGACCTCGAAAAGGGATGGGGTAATGCTCGGTGTTCTTTTATGCTCTTCGATGAAGTACATTGTGCTAACGTTGTATCATTATGTATGCATATCTGTGTGACAGCTATTAGAAAGTTTCAAGTCGAAAACAACTAAAGTTAACTTTGCTGAATTTGATGGGTGTGCTATCAACTATTGCTGCACGTTTACATCGTCTTCTATTTTGATTCGTTAGCTTCAAAGAGGCTCGAGAATAGAGTATTTGCGTATATGATAAATTGTAACGGCAATGAGAGTGTATAGTATAAGATGCCGAGATTGTTTCATCTTTGCAATTGTATACATTTGGGTATTATATTCGAATTTGAAAGCATTGTTCATATTTGTCGCAAATGATTTTATTAATGTGAATTCCGCATGAATTTCCACCTCTCAGTGATCTTCAATAATAATCTCATTGAACGATTGATATGTGGAATATCAATGAATTTTGAGCATAGAAGTATTTATATTTAGAAAAGTCTTCAATGAACGTTGTTGGCCATTCTCCGAGATCCGCATAGTTGACGTATTCTATTGCACTGTAATGCTCATCTCTTGATATTTTGCCTATGAATAAATATGTATTCATTTATATAATACATGATGCTAACTGCTCAATTTGCATTTCCGTTGTTATACTTTAAATAAAAATTCTCCATTTTATAATCAACGTGCACATCGGAAGGATGTCGCTTATTGTTTTCAATTATGATTCCAGGATGCATACACCACGCTGATAAAACATTGAGTAAGACAGAGGTGATTCTGTTGAACTCGCGCTAGTGAGAATTGGGGGGGGGGGGGGGGGGG